>JAVJGG010000054.1:43250766-43278852 GCA_035590195.1 Aviceda cuculoides
ATTAGTGTTATCATTATCGTTATTAGTTTCTTCTTTTCTGTTCTATTAAACTGTTCTTATCTCAACCCACGAGTTTTGCTTTTTTTTTCCTGATTTCCTCCCCCATCCCACTGGGGGGGGGAGTGAGTGAGCGGCTGTGTGGTGCTTGGTTGCTGGCTGGGGTTAAACCATGACACCTTTGGATTTAAGTTCTTCCATTGCTTCAAACAAAAATGTGCATGTGGCAAATTATATACACAATTGCAATTATTCCTAGCCTACTTTCCTGCCTTTCCATAAAGGGCGAAAGTGTATTTTCAGCTCTCCAGTACTCTACAAGAGGTAACACATGGGAGCCATAGTGAGCTATTGTTCTCCTAGGTCAGCCATGGAGAAGGCAGAAAGGAAAACATATGAGGCATACTGAAAGCATAAATAAATTATGTGTATATGGATAAAATTTAATTCTACTTGATGATTTTAAGTAGGGATCCCTCTTGCAAAGAACAACAAAACACGACATCCTGAAGTATGTTTGAATCATACTAAGCTATATCTCTAAGCTTATATTTAAATAACTAAATGGCTACCTGACCTTCAAAAGTACTCAGGACTTGGCAGCTATTAATAGTACTCACTTCTTTTGGTCTTGCTGTGGAATCTCTCAACATTAAAAAAAAAAAAAAAATCCCATACAAATGAACAATTGAAAAATGAAGCATGTTACCATAGCACTACCATGATTGACTTCTATTTTCTGAACTCCTATTCTCTCACTTGCTTCCTTCAGAGTACCTCCTAATTTCCAACATATGTTCCTGAAAATTATTCTTGAAAAATACTTTCAGGGTCAGAGACTGGGGTCATTCCGTGTCTGTGGTAGTTATCAAGTCAATTAAAAACAATATACCTTGTCCAACTAAAAAAGGAAGATCATTAAAAAAAAAGCCCAACATTTCTAGATGAAAAAATAGGAAAGAGATTAAAAAGCAGTGTGCAGACTATCATTCCAGCTGGTCTCTGCAGTCTGTTTTTTAGTTTCACATGTTTGCCCTAGGCCTGCAACAGTCAGATCTTATTACGTACTCTCACTAGTGACCATCAGGGGCAGAGACCACCCAAGCAATTCCGGTCATTGGCTAATTATTGCCACAAGGAACACCCAGTTCTTGTGCCCTCTCCCACTTGTGCATGATTTAGCTTTCTGTAGATGCACAGAAAAGACCTTGAGAAGGCTGAGAAAAGGCTTGCTTATATTTTTCAAGAAGAAAAAAGTTTTCAAAGCGTGGGGCCAGACCCAAGAAAAAAATAAGCTCAGCGGGCCTCTGGCAAAGTCAGAAGTATTGAAATATCCAAACGTGCTTTTATTGCTGTCTAAGGGAAAGATAAAAGATGGTGTTTACACCTCCACTCCCAGCTTCCCTTAGTGCTATCGCTTCTTCACCATAAGAGCTGCAAGAGGCTGTTATGTCTGGACAGTGAACAGGGTTTACAGGATCCGTTCTGAGCTCCCATGTTGTCTTGCTGAGCAAAGTCAAGCAAGTCACAATTAACTGCCTGATTATAAATTAGGTGTTGTCATACCCGCCCTGCAGGGGCAATGTCCAGAACAACTGGCGTTAGAAAAGACCATCAGGATCCTTGGAAGAAGGCTATAATTTTCGTGCCAAGTGTTGATGGGAACAGTAACAGAAGGGAGCCTGAACCGCCGTGTTTGAAGCCACGCGCATTTGACAATACAGCAAAGCAAAGTTCAGGGGAGGGCAGGGCTGGAGTTTTGGACCAGCTCTCCTCTGTGTAGAACAAGACAGTTGCAAATGTGTCTTCTAGGTTTCATTCCTTGTCCCACCCCCCTTCTCTTTCTTCCCTTCTGTACCACCAGTTCACCTTTTCTTCTCCCAGTTAAGCTCTACGAATATCCCCATGTTCAGACTTATACCTCAGAAGTTTCAAAAATTAGAAATTTATCAAATGAGGTGTCCGCAATGATGAGGAAGGAGCTGCTGTTCTTCATAGCTGGTTTTGTACACTGTTTCTGAAACTCAGTCTATCGTGTCAATGGAGGAATAAAAGAAAATAAGTAGGAAAAAATTGTCCACTTTTTTTTTCCCTATAAACTAAGGCAGGCTCATGTAGTGAGATGAGAAACTGACTGGTTGAAAATGAAAAAAGGTAACAACATGGCAAGTTGGTCATCCTGTGGAATTTATTGTCACAGAATTTTGGTGATATGAAAAAAATCACACAGACTTCAGAAGCTAATGGACCCACCAATGCAAGAAAAATCTGTCTCTGGTTGTGACTGTTCTACTGAGTCACAAAATCCCTGATATGCAGATGCCTGAAACTTGGGAACATTTCCTGGCAAAATATTGCTATACTTGTTCTATTCTTTTAGTCTTTTTTAGACATCCACTAATGGCTGTGGTCAAAGACAGGTTCCTGAGTTCAACGGAGAGGTGATCTGATCCAATACAGCTATTTTTAGGGGGGAAACCTCACTGTTTTGAATAGGGCAGATGCTTTCCAGGAAGGAAAGAAGGCACGTTATAGATAACTGTGATCTCTTTTAGACAGCTATCCACTGGCATTTCCCAGGCCCAGGGTGGAACTTTTATATATGCTGTGCAAATCTCTGGGTTTGTTCTTTGCTTGCAAACACAGTGAAAATTAATTTAAGAAAAAAATTAATTTTCCAACTATCCTTCAGGTATTTCAAGTTGTTCTACAGAATAAATTCTGAAATAAAGTGTCACTCTGAGTCAGAAAAAAGTAGAACCTTTTTTTTTTTTTTAATTCCACCCAAAATTTTTTTACTATATATGGATTTGAACTTGTAGGTCTCATTGGTTTTATAGTCTATTCTTTTAGCTTGATTTACCACTCAGGTGGTATTAGTCAACCCCAATTTGTGTTT
Source organism: Aviceda cuculoides (assembly GCA_035590195.1). Taxonomy (NCBI): domain Eukaryota; kingdom Metazoa; phylum Chordata; class Aves; order Accipitriformes; family Accipitridae; genus Aviceda; species Aviceda cuculoides. Next base: position 43,253,663 of record JAVJGG010000054.1, read on the forward strand.
TTCAATGTGACAAAGGCTAAAGCAAAATAATAATTAAAACCAAATATATCTCCAGCTGTAGTACAGTGGAAAGGCAGCCCTCCAAGGAGGCTGCCTGCACTGCCAATAGTGATGTTTGTGTTCTGTAGGGAAAAAACCTCACTTCATCGAGTGGGAATCCTGCTCCATCATTTTGCTGGTCTCTTGTCTTTCTGATATGATGCAATAACACTGCTCTGGCCTCTGTGCTTGTTTTAAAATAATGGTGCTCCCCAAAACCATGGAAGTAACTATCCCTGAAACCATGTGAGTCTGTCTAGATTTACTTCTGTAGCTCCAATGAGACATAGCGTTCTGCACTTCCTGAATAAAATGGGGGAAAAAAAAAAAATTTGGCAGTGAGGCATGGCAAAAATCAGTAGGTAGTCTGTAGGTTCTACCTGCAGCTATAAAAAAGGGACTGAATTGTGTAGTGAATAAAAACCATAAGCCAATAATCATCATCATCCACTTGGAACAGAGGAATGGCACATATCAAAACATGCAGTAATCTTGGATTTAAATTCTGTATATTCAACAGCTTCTAATATGTCCTAGTTTGCTGACACAGGACAATATGCCAAAGGCATCAGTGTATTGTAATCACACAAGGAAAGTGATGAAAGAAGAGAAAACACAGCTGGGGAGAGACATGTCCCTTTGCAAGTAAAAAGGTAGTGACAGCCCTGAAAAGTAAGAACAAGAAAAAGAGAGAGAAAGGCATATGTGATCTAGGTACAAAGTGATATGCAAGAAAAAACCTAACACAAAAATTCAAGTAATTGTGGCATCCTTCCAGCTCTCAACAGGAGAACAACTCAGAAAGCGTCATAGTCAAGAAAAACACATGTAACAGAGTAATTTTTTTAAAGCGTATATGAGCATAGTTCTAAATACAGGAATAAGAGCATGCTGCTTGCTATTCATGCAAAAAGCATACTTGACTCAGGTTTGCTTCCTAACACTTTTTTTTTTACAAGATGAGTTTGAAAAAGTAAAATGAAACAGATTTTAAACGACATTACAATTGAGAAAGAAGCACATAGGCAATACAAGCTCACATCTGTGGCACTCCAAGGACTGCCACCAGCTGTGGTGCTTCAAAAGTAGGGATGTGAGAGGTCAAAACCTGCCAAAGGCCAGAAGCTGTGCTACCTGACGGAAAGCCAAATAGAGTCCATCTATGGGACTGAGAGAAAAATCTCTTTTATTTCTGTTTCTTATCTCTCCAGTGACTGGAATATCTCTTCTCTGTTTTGTTTTTCAAACATAATATAGCATATAATAGCTCCACATTTCTATGTGCTGTTTGTCATAAATTAAAATCAGTTTTCAACTTCTACTGCTCTGGTGGGACTACTACTGCCACCAAGGAAGACAACGTTAGGAAAAATGGTCTTTGCATGGAACAACACCCTACCATGACAGGTACAGGTCAGTTATCTGAGCCTGCGATTCAGGAACCTCTTAATTCTAATCCTAAATCAAACAAAATACCTCACTCATCATATCAAACTCAAAATATCATCACTCATTCAGCCGCTTGGCTTTCTCTTATGCCTTATGCACCAAAGGCAGGTAAACCAAGAAACAGAGAGAAATTGCTTCTTTTGAGCTTGGTTGGTGAAGCAGTAAATAAACTGTGGATGTTGGACTGGTAGCACTTGCTATCAAACTGTCATCTTCAAAATAATTTCCCTGGTGAAATAATTAGATTTCTAGCATGATAAAGAATTATTCTTCTTTTGCAAACACATATTCCTGATAATGTCCCATTTTTGCTTTTTTATTATTATTATTTCCATTTTAAAAATGATTTATTGAATTATTTTTTTTTAAAAAAGGCATTAACTTTGGTAAATGAGAAACTGGAAGTGTTTCCAAGGCTAGGGCAGGGAGTCCATTAGGAATGCCTACAGTGGTCTCCTCAACAACGTGCAGTCTGGAGAATTTAATCCTTATCTAAACTGTTTGCAAATTGACAAGGGTATCTTGACATTTTGTGTAAGGACCTGGCCACAGCCTAGATAATAGCTGCTGCATTATTTTCCTTTTTAATTGAAATTTAATTGAATACTATGCTGATAAAGCACCCAATTGATTATTTGCTTCTTGCTTTTGTGCCATGGGTACACGTGCTCTGAGATTCTCTGGCTCGCTAAGCAGTTCTCCTGGCCAACGGAGCCAGTGGGATGTTTTCCTTCACCCTTTTTTTATCCCTTTGAATGGCCTCTCCAGAAGCTTGTGTACCATTTATAGTCTGCTTTTTTGTTTGTTTTTTTCTTCTTCTTCTTGTTTTCAAATATTATGAGTAGGAAAAAACTGTAGCTATGGCCATGTTGTCAGGTAGGCAGTGAGAACTTAAGGATCTGTGCATTTTTAAGGATTTTCTGCATGATCTAAACCAGTCATTTAGGGCCAGGAACAGAAAGGAACTCATCTACAGTGACAGACTTGTAGGCATCTAACCCCTGAATGAAACCACAGTCTTTAGTGAGCTGGCAAAGATCCTCTACGTGAAAAACAGCTAGAGAGACAGGCCTCTCAGAAGTGTTTTTCAGGAGTTCAAACAATGACATATACATGGTTTACATGTCATACATATTCACTGTGACCAAACTATTCATTCACCTAGGTGGTCCATATAAGATATAGAGAAAGGCAATAAAATGGCTGGAGGTATATAGCTGCTTTCCAAGATCAGAAATTAAATAGAATAGGATGCCTCAGCCTGAAAAAAAGAGGCTTGAAGATAAAGCTTATAAAACTATGAACAAGATGAAAGAAAGAGAATAGGAAAATATCTATTCATTTACACAGACAAGGAGTGCCCAAAGACATTAACAGGCAGCAAGTTTTAAATAAATTAACACTAAAAATGTAGAAATAATTGCCACAGAATGGTACAGAGGCCAAAAATATCAATGGATTTTTAAAAGAGAATAGCAAAATACCAGGAAGGAAGGTCCTTCAGGGCTTATTAAACATGAATATTTGGATTCAACGTATGTCTCAGAAAAACTCTAGTCTACAGATTGCCAAAATCTGGGAATCCTTACTGAGGGGGTATAGTGTTGAGAATATCTCAAGATATAAGATTTTTTTCTTTTTAACTCCTTCCTAAATATTTTTCAGAATGGGACTGGTCTTGCAAAGTAAGACACTAAAATGTAAATGATGACATACGTGTCTGCAATTCTATTATATCCAGCGCAAATGCAGTCAATGCCATCATTGAAATGTGGAGGGGGATTCAGCTTTCACTGGATGAGCTAAACAACTCCCTAAACTCTGGAGGGTGGAATTCAGTCATCTAAACAGAGGTTAGTGCTGTCTTAGATGTCCTATGAGTATTGGTTACCTTCTAGTTGATCCTTTAGGAGGGCATCGGTGTCCAATAGATCCTCTGTCATGTCTACCAGCACCATGCAGGTCGTCTAGGACTTATGAATTGAATCTTCCTGTGTTTAGACATTTAATTGTAAGTGTCTCAGCCTTGAATCAATCTTACTGGCCATTGTGAGAAACAAGGTAGTGGAATGAATGAACCTTTGGTTTTATTCACCATGACCATTCCTGTTTTCCTCTGTCTCCACTTCATAGCTATAAAGTGGACAATAATGTAATTTCCCCAGGTTTTCTGTATTATGCAATTTGGGCCCAAATCTGCAGTATAAGCAATAAAACCCTTATCCATACAGGTATGTAAGTCTTCCCGATAGCAAGAGTTAATTACCTAAATCACTTAGGGGATGTCACCCCACTTATGGCTATCAGGAATATACCTCATATTACATGTTTATTTAGCAGTTTAGATGTTGAATTCCCTTCTTTGCCAGGACCCTCAGCATCAAAAGCTGGTAATCCCCCTCCTTGAAAACAACTAGATGTTGGAACACAAGGCAATTCTGGTGGAGATGTTTCTTAAGATCTCAGTAGGGCGCTAGTTCCTATAATATTCCTGTTTATTATGAGAACAAATACAAGTTAAACATTGTTTTAAAGACTACTCCTGGTTATTTGTTGGTTTTGATCCAGATGTGTTATGAGGCTTTTTCTTTTTTGTTGCCTGTTGCTCTGTCACATTCATTTCGTAAACTCACCCTAAAACCAGAACAACTGGCCACAGGAGGATCACGTAGCACGTGGGGATCTGACAAGAACATTTTGTTGGCACCATCCGTCCTATGAGTATCCACGTACCCACATTTCCTGGCATACTGCCTAAGTGGCTAGGAAACTAGTGAACACCAGCTGCAGCATAAATCCTCTGGAGGCACTGCCATTCATCAAAATCAGAGAAAGTCTTTAATTTATCTCTAAATCGAGCTCTAAGTTATTATCTGATGAGTAAAAAAAAGACGGTTCTGAGTCACATAGTTGAATCAAGTAGTGTCCCGCCTTCTGAGTAGCATAAAGTAGAGGTAGAAATCAAAGCCTTTTATCTCAGCATATAACACAAACCAACATGTAAATCCAGATCTTCTCATCCTTGCTTTGTTCCTAGGTGTTTTCTCCTCTTCTAATTATGTTTCTCTCCCATCCTAGTAAGAGTGTACTTTATTTAACCACAATATGAATACACATCTCTTCAATTTATTTCTTGTATGATAGAGTGAATCTCAAAGATTTTCAACAAAATGAACATGCAAGGAGGGAAACAACATAAGAAAAGAATGCAGCTAATAGGCCAGACCCTAATTTATTTGTAAGTCTCTGTAGTTTTGCTGACCGTAGGTAGCTCTGCCCTGATTGATCCCAGCTGATAATTTTACCCTTTCCATTTAGATATTAAAGGAGGTAATGAAAATACTGAACTCAAAGCCTGATCAGATAGTGGAACAATTTGCTTAATGAGATAATTATGGCCTTACTATGACCTTCCTGGAAAGCTGATCTGTGTTTACAATTAAAGGAATGCACAGACATGTCCTGATCAGTGCAATGAACTGAACTAAACAGCCCAGGAGTTCTAGCTTTGTGGTGCCCGAATGCTGCCACTCGGGCTATGTGTGCATATATATGTGTGTGTGTGTGTGTACGTACGTGTGTGCACACATGTGCACACGTGTGCTCTCCACCAGCACTGTCTCATCAGACGCCTTGTTTCTACAACCAGTAGAAGTGCTGCAGTGATCTCCATCCCCATACTGCCTATGTTTCATTACATCCCTCTCTGCATGCAGCAGGGAATAATTGGACTTAGTAGTTGCCATGAAACCAATTTTTGCTTCTTTTCAACTAGATCCAGGTTCCTGTGTGGCTTCTTGCCATCAGCAGCTCATTTGGATGCCTTGGCTCATTCAGGAGAGGTACATTATTCTCTGTGGAAGTACTACTACATGCAGCGTATAGTTGAGGCACTCCAAAGCATATCTCAGGAGTTTCCAGGTTTGTAGCTAGCCCCTGTTTAGTATTTGTGATATGTGTTGGATGTGTTGACTTCTGTACCTTTATACTTCTTGAATATTTCACTCAGTGCTTGTATGAGGAAGGAGGCTAACTGTAATGATTTTCATCTCTGTTGCTTAGTGAATGCGAACCATGGTGCAAAGGAGAAGGGGAAAGGATACTGAAAAATGAAAAAGACATCTGGGTATATGCACTGTGGACAAACAATTTAAAAAAAGAAATCTGACATTTTATTTGTTGCCCTCCCTAGTGACGAGCACTCTCTCCTGATCTAAATCCTTTGGAACTGGGTTGTTACAAAGGCTCTGAGAAGTTGAATCCAAAGGGATCTTATTAATGCAGAACAGTTTTAGTTTAATATCAAGAGCAACCATAAACTTAGATGCAGTCTATAGTTATGTTTGTGATACAGTAGTTTTCTATCATCTCACTGGCCCAGAATGACTATTTTCTATTTTCTTATATTTAAAAGTTTGTATATATACTTCTTGTTTAAGAGTTTGTATGCAAAACTGTGAGGTAGACTGTGTGTCACAAAGCATAATTTGGGAACTCATCATTTGCAGAGATCTAGAAGTAAGAACCAGAATATACCAGAATATATCAGAATAACAGAATTCAACTCATGGAGAGGCAGAGAACATTAAGGAGAGGGAGAAAAATCATGAACTTTCAAAACCGACAGCAGGCTCAAACAGTCACTTTTTCAGTGTGTTTTGTTTGCTTTGTTTAGCATTTCTTATGGCTTTATGGGTATAAACCGTTGATTGCAAATACATGTCAGTTAGGGAAGTACTTAGCTGTAAGTTCACTTAGGCATAATTTCTCATGGACCTGTCCTTTTATTAAAAAAGGGGGTTCATACCTATACCAAAAGGTACCACAGCCAAAATAAACATGTTATTTTCTGATGACTGATTATGGCATTTATATGCTTATGTATGTATATATGTACATGTACATATACAGACATACACACTCTTCAAAATACCTTACAGATAATAAAATCAGAAAAAAACCCCACAAACCTTCTCCTAAAACAATATAATCCTGTTGATATGCTTTAAAGTTTGAAGTTTCTTTTCAATTTTCATTCTTTTTTCTTCTGTCCTCCTCACGGTAACCTCATGTGTAACATTCAAAAGATAACTGAAATACCTCCCGGCAGTGCTCATCTCCCTGAGTGGGTGACCTCGAAGGAAAATAAATCCTTACGAGGACCGTGCTCTTCCAGGGCTGCTTCAGTGATCTGACTCCGGCCACTCAGCTATATGATTCTTGATAATCCTGACTAGTTTAACTCTCAGTTTCCTACAGTAACTCCTTTGGTTTCTGTAACCGATGCAGACCTAGGGCCTGGAAGTTTTGCAGTAACACATGGTCCAATCAAGTTTGCCCGTGACACCTAAGGAGACAGCTGAAGCTGGAGGACAAAGTGAAAGATGCCCTTCCACAGATGATCCCATACCACTGTAGAGTAGCCAGCCACTGCCTCAGGCTGCGGTCCTGTCTCCATCCCACGGTCTAGCATTCCATGTGTGATTCAGAGCTTCGTCTTCCCCTCCTCCCCTCCATTCTGCAGAGACTAAAATACTGCGGGCAAGGTCTACCGCGTTCTATGCTCAGAGTCCCGGCATTTTACTCCTTTTAATGGACAAATATGAAATGTTCCTGGGGCAAAACTCTCAGCCCCTTCTTCCGTGCTGGGAGAACTGTCGGACTGAAGCAGAAGGTTCAAGATGGCAGGTAACAGCTGGGTGACACCAAAGGCTGTGGCAGGCATGTTGCTGTCATGAAGTTGCAAGGACAGCAGACAACAGCAAACCTGGATGGTTGGGCACACATCTAAGAGGCAGCAGAACTGCAGCTGGGACTATTCTTTTGTTTCATACCTGATAGCCAGAGATATTCCAAGCAGGACAGATTCAGGACTTTTGCTCCTAGTTGAATTCCCAAAACACTCATCCATGGAGCCTGACTTCTTCCCCTCTCTCTATTGCTGCTACTATTTTAATAAGATATGCCTTCCCCAAAAGTCTTCTGATTAAAGAGACCAATAAACAAAAATCTGAAAAGCTTAGCTTTTCTCATTCAGGCAGCTGCTCTCGGAGGAAGATGACGTGCTCTGGTGTTGTCCCCCCTAACCGAGGCAGCCACCTGAAATTCCCCAGTCGGGTTCCCCCAAGAGCTCTGTACAAGCACTGATGAGAAACACCAGGTCTACCAGTGACTCGGCACAGCCACGGGCCGAATTTATTCTTTGTCAGTACTTTCTTGACTCTCCGAGGAGCCTGGACCGGCTTAGCTTTTAAGTTTGTTCCTCCTGCTAAATACCTGCTGTTCACAGGGATGAATCCAGCTTTGTATATATAGATCTACGGCCTCAAGAGGGCTGAGAGCTCAAACACATCCTTTTGCTTGGCGTTTCCTACTGTGTAGGTGGTTCCCTGCTCAGCAACAGAGGCACAGCATCGCCCGCGAGAGGCGCTGAGCGTGGGTTCCGTGGGGAGCCTCGGTGCCCTGGTGACACACACCACTCCAGTGGGGAGCTCTTTGTGGAGCTCCAGTGCCTGTTTCGAGGATCTGAATGTAATATTCTGAATCTGTCTGTGAACCTCTTAAAAAACTTGGAAAAAACCAAACCAAAACAAAACAAAACACAAACACAACGCACCTTGCATCTTGCCAGCGTGAGATTTGGTGCAAGCACCATCTGAAAAAGAAAAATCAAAGGCTGTGAAAATTACTCTGGTATTATTATGTAATAGTCGCAGTTGATAAAAGTTATGTTGCTCTGTTACTATGACAACTATACTTAAGCCTTCCTATTACCAGTTGGATCTTGTGAAAAAATGAACTTATAGAAAGGAGTTCGCCATTAATTTTCTCTTTTTTTTATCTCTGGATATTATGCAAAGTGTTATAAATATTTATAAGTATTTAACTTAATCAGCAATGCCTATGAAACTAATTATTCTGTTAGCAGGAGCACTCAGGTAAAGGGCCTGAATGGGAAGATTCATTCTGTGAATGAGGGTGGGACAAGAAGAGTATGGAGGAGGGAGAAATACTTCTTTCGCTGTTTCCACAGTGATAAGTGATGTTTGGTGTACTAACTTAAAATCCAGAAGTCCTTCCTTCTACAAGTAAAGCAATTTCCCTACTGTTATTTTCCTTTTGTTGCACTGTGCAGGTGTCCTCTCTAGATTACCTTGAAATGTTCGTGGGTTTGCTGTTAGAAAGAATGAACATAATTGGAAAAGAAAGAGAGTATTTGCAAACAATCTGCTAGGGGAAAAAAAAAAAAAAAGAAGAATATATTAATATGTTCTGTTATATTTTAGGAAGTTTTAAAATGAAAACAGGGCATCCAAAATTCAGCATGAACTAAATGAATGAGATTTTATACCTTTGTGGAGGGCCAAAGCTTGTGCAAATGTTACATGATGTAATGTTGTGCGCCATCCACATGCCCAGATAAGTGTTTAAGACATCTTAATGTGCAAAATTTATACCATAAGACCAATTCATTACACAGTTACACATAGTCATGGTATTACATAGTTGTGATAATACAGCCTAATCAGCACTTGACCAATGGCCATGTTAGTCAGTGGACAGACTCCCAACAAACTATGGGAGCAAAACCGGACAGTTTCACCATGCCAGATTTTCTGAAGGATGTGGGTCAAAAGCACTGCTTGTTACCTTTACCGTTATGTATTTGAGATTTCTTATTTCTTTTTTCTTTAAATATGTAATTGAAGGCTGAACTTTCGTATCTGTCAAGCCTTAGCTGAGTCTCCAGATATCTCTTCTAATAATTTGATAAATACTTGACTTATTTGATAAATACCCTAGTCATCTGATAAGTACCCTCTGGCAGTGCAGCCTCAGGAACTGGCTGTTTCTATCCCTGCTCCTTTGCCCAGGGTTTCATTTTATCCATGTATAAAGCACTTCCTCACCCACTTATGAGGAATAACTCACTTGTTCACAGAATGCCATAAAATCTTTGCATCTTGGTTCACATCTGGGCAACAACCCAGCTTTTTCTTACATTTCCCTTTCCAGGTCACTCTGCTACAGTTGTCCTATTATTTAGTGTTCCCTTCCTTCAAGAAGTCTGTGACCAACCCTGTCTCCAAAGCCAAGGAGGAGCAGATAGCACCCTCAGTCCTGTACCTGAAGTGCAGTACTTTTGGGAAAGTTCCTGGACCCTCTGCAGCTCTGGAGTGTATTAAGGCCCCTATTTCAATAAAATATAATGCTGTTCAGAAGTGGTTAAGAGGATGAATTTCAAATGAAAAATAATTTCCACATCAAAGATTTCTCTTAATACAAAACCCTTTTTAAAATGCATCTAAGCGTAGCTAGTTGTTTATAGTTCGTTGTACTGCAAAGACTTTATAAGCAGCCTATCAAGTAGAAGCTCTGGCTGCAAGTATGTATATATAATTGATGTGCTTGAAGAGGTACAAAAATGATAACGGAGTTTAATACATGTCATCTGCACTCTCAAGTGTATTGTTCATGTTTAGTAGATGGCATATATTTTTCAGTTGACTTCCATAGTGAAATGCAGCTGCTGGTTTGTGTCAAATCAGTAAAGACTTAATTACAGTAAACGTAAAAGAATTATGAATAAATGTAGTACAAAGCAAGTGTTTGATAAAAGTTCCTAAGCTCTAGAAATGAACAAGGAAAACTCTGGGGGGACTGGGAGGGATGGAGGACAAACCAAAAATAGAAATTCCTCCCAAAACATCCCAAGAAACCTTCTTTTCAAATTCTTTCTTATGATGAAAGCCCTTTGCTTGTTTACTGTTTCTCTGTAATGATCATTTTACATTTGTATAAATAGAAAGGAGTAGATCGTCATCTGGTTTAAACTGATGCTAATCCATTGACCTCGATGGAGCTCTATCAGGTTCTTTTGTGAAACAAAAAGAATAAGCCCAGAGCATAGGAAATCCCATACAGTCCAGGATGATGTTTTGCAAGGAAGTTTTCTAGTACCAGGGAGGTGTGGTTTGTTTGTTTGTTAATTACTCTCTCTTTTTTTTTTTCCTTTGCCTTGTTAACATTTAAAAGCCCCCAAATTTTCAAAATGAGTCATTCTAAAGAATGTATCTTCTTTGGCCTTCATCTTGAAATCGGACCTGAATGAGGCGCTCTGTCCTCAGGTCTGTCTTAGTAAAATAAACAGCACCAAAACACAGGCTAGAGCATCAGGCCCACGAGCATCCAGGCTTCCTCAACTGTTGCCGTGCTCCTAGGAAGAATCTTCATCCGGACCAAATGGTGCTTTCCCTTGCACATGGTTCAAAGAATAGCATCGTGGAAGGACTGCTCTGAACAGAAGGACTGGGAAAGGCTGACAGTTTAGCAGTATTAACCATTGCCCTCAGATGCTGGCTTGTTTTATTTAATAGTATGGGCATCCTGTTCTTAGAGAACCCCATTGACTGGCGTGAATTTTGATGTGATTTTCAGGGTTAGTATAAAACCTCACTTGTACCATAGGGAGATGTGCCTTATACACAGCTTATAAATTAATAGTTTATAAGAATGAGAATGATATATAAAAGCCAGTGTCAACCTGTTCATCACTTCTTTTAAGGAAAAAGATGTGACTGCTGTTATTACTATAGAACCGAATTAACTTGCAGAGAATGAGATTCCTGTCCGCTTCCAGCTGCTTTCCTGCGTGCTGTGTGTAGCCATGACACCCTGTCTATACTTTCCAGAATGAGTCCGATGTCCAAAGTGCTTTCCATATCTGATATTCATATATTCATATTGTATGTTGAATATCTATGTGTGTATGTATATAATGGAGCTTATTTGTTATTTTGTTATGTTTTAAAAAATGAAAGTAATTCCAGATATTCTATGGAAAAAAAGACTACAAGAAAACTGAACACAGAAATATTCAACTATAAGTCACTAATGCTAATAGTGGGGTTTTTTATATCAGCAGCATGTAATAAAGACTGAAAACAATCACATGACTGGATTTGAGATGCAAAGCGATACATAAGAAAATAGCAAAATCAGGCAGTTGGTGTTAAACAGAGATACAGTTCTTGGTAGATTCAGCCATTTCCTCCTGTTATTTTCTTTGATGTGGAAGACGTTTCTCCTCACTGAAGTTCAAGTGGATCGTTATGCCACAGATGACACACATGGATGCCAAAGGCATGGATTTCAGTGGGACTATGCGTATGCATACATTTGAGACCACAGGTCGTCTCTGATTTGACTGAAGGGTTACAAGTGAGAAGGGGAAAGCAAAAGGAGCTCTTTCATACTATATTTCTTAAGGTCAGTTTCTTGCACATTCTTAACATTCACTTTTGATAACTGCTTTTCCTTTAAATATGCACATCTATTATCCTTACCTACGATTCTTTCCCACAAGCACTTTGATCCTCCCTGCCCTCGCTGGAAAACAGACCATCTTCCCTCTCCAGTTACTTGGCAATGTGAGGGAGCAGCTTCAAGGACCAAATCCTGCCCTTATTCTCCCCTGTGTAGCCACGTAGTTTTCAAATAAAAGGCAACACTCACATAAAGAAGAAAAGCTTGGGGAACAAAGACACAGATTATAAGGTTTAAAGCTGACAAAGAAACGACGGGAGGAATTGTACAGCCATGTATTAAAAAGCTTCAGGAACTTGCAGGCTTGAGGAGGTGGCACAATCCCCATGATTCTCTTATCAGCTCCCTTTTTAAATGAGAGCTGCAAATCTCCTGAGTACGTTGTTTTCTTTTGGGTATGTTGGATTTCTTTTCACATGTTTAGCTTATCAGTTGGTCTTCTGGCAAGCAGCTAACAAATGCATGATCAATAAACAGGCAGGAGAAACTAAGTCATAGCTGGTGGCTGGAATGTAGGACAACGAGGTTTTCTCCCTGGCTTTGTCAGAAACTTGTTGTGCGTCTTTGAGCAAGGACCTAAACTTCTCTTCAGTTAATACTGCTTTACAAAGGGTGGCTAGTCCAGGAAGTGACTTAGGGGTCACACACACAAAAAAATTTGGATCCCTGAAGTATGCGATTGCACCTTTTAGGTACCTGGCATGGACTCCAAATCCCTGAAGGACTGTCTGAGAATCCACCCTCTGAGTGGGGAGACATATAAAACCTGCCAATACATGTGTTAAACACAGATCTCCTTGTGAAAACATGTTTTCCTCCACCTTTTAGGCACCGGTCAGGATTTAAGGGGGATGCCTTGCTCATGCCAAGCCAAGAATCCCCTCCAAGGACAGGCAAACATGACGGCTTGTTCTATTTTGTTTGACAGTCTTCAGGAGAGCTGTGATGTTGGAGGTGGGGTCAGTAACCAGCTTTGATGGAACAGAGAGTTCAACCGTCATGCTGAAGACACACTCCTTTCCTTAGCCAGGAAATAGCCAGGAAAGTACTGTAAATATTGGGCTGGCAGCCACGGTAAGAGGATAAAGAACTTGGTTTTTTGCTTAGTAGTTTCAACAGAGGTAGAAATCTTATGCTTTTTTTTTTTTTTTAATGATCCAACAGTCCAATGTTTATATTGTGTAGGAAGTAATCCAAAGCATCCCCATCCAACCAGGCAAAGACACTGCACATGAGGCTACAAAGCTGTGTTAATATTTTTTCTTACTGTATCTCCCCCTTCTCCTGAAAACTGTTTTGTAGAAAACAGTGCAGCTTCACTAGAAAACATGGATTGTGTTTCCAGCCCAGCCCCTAGACCTTAAGATCACAGATTGAAAATGTGTTTGCTCAAGAGCAGTTATTTCACCTCAGAAAAACAAAACCAAAAAAGTCCTCTGAATTGAGTAATTCCAGCTACTGTGGATACCTCTACCTTAAATTAGGCTGCTTTTGAGGAACAGCTTATCAAAGTGTCTCTTCATTCCTTCTAATAAAAATACAGCAGATGAGAGACACATGCTTTACTTAAATCTTCTTTGAATGATGAATGTTGAGTAAAGGTCTCGTCTAGGAGAACAAACTTTCAACTGAGCACTGTACTGTCTAAAAGCATTACTTCCGAGCGTCGACTTTTAACTAAAGCCATCACTTCCGAATGATAATTACAACCACATATTTAAACATATTCAGCACTGGAACATGATGTTTGACATTTTTATACATCTGGGTATACATACATCTCTTTTTAAAGATAGAAATAGTTCTCTCATCTGATTTTTCCTTCAACATCTTTCATTTTGAAATCATATTGTGAGATATCCCCACAATATCAGAAAGATATCTGAAAAAAAAAGAAAAAAACAAAACCAAACCAAACTAAGCAAACCCAAACATGAAAGGACTGTGTAATTCTGCTGGGCAGTCAGCAGCAGAGGTCTACGAAGTTCAGAAGTATTTTAACTTGGCAGCAGAAAGGAAGGTCCTTCATCTCCATTGTTTGTATTACAGAGAAACTTTGTTTTAAGCACAGGAAAAATACATTGATAAGCAGCCCCCCCAGCAGAAAATACTACAATCTACTTATGCAAGAGAAGAAAACAAGGGGAAAGAAAGATAATGTGCCCATGTTAAACTGAGACATGGAAAAATGAAGTGGTATGTCTGAGGTCTCAAGGGAATTCCCTCTGCATCTATGGAGAGAAAACACAGATTTCATATCATGTCACCCTAACAAAGACATTTAAAATAGGTCAGAAGTGCCCATTTCTCCAAAATACCTGTAAAGAGTCAAGGGGACTTATCTGTTGATATTCACATTAGAGCAGGATAAAGCTAGGTGAAATGATTCTTAATTCTGAGGCCAGCTTGGTGGCCTGTGTCTCAAGGTGCCTTCTTCTCAAAGTCTACTGCTCCTCCTGCTGCATTTCAGGAAATGAGCCAGGAAAGGGAGGTTTTCCTGGGTTGTAACGGTGTCAGAAGACCAGAATAACAAATTCTGCATTCATCCTGAGAAAGCAGGAGAGAAATCTCAAGTTACATAATTCTAGACTTTTTTTCAAAACTATTTAAGGACTGCTAAGCATTCTCAGACATCAACATCAACACGAATGGTCAAGCCACAGCAGCACAAGGTTGTATCATTTAACTTACCTAAGATGTCTTAACCAAAACCCTAGACTTTCTACATCATCATTGGGGCATATAGAGAATAACTGGGCACACCTAAATTATTAATAATTCTTCACTAACCACATAAGGGCTGCAAATCCAAAATTTCTAATTTAGATTTAGCAGATAGATGACTGGGTCAATACCCCACCTCATTTCTACTGGGAGAAAAGAAGTAGAATTCTAAATAAGGAAACTCTCTTTCCCCTTACTACATTTTTGGTATTGCTGAAATAAGAATAGACTAAGTTCAATTCTAAAATTTCAAGATGGAATTGGAAGGAAGGAAAAAATTTGTTTAAGAAAGGAAAAGTAGCAAAGAACTACCAAGTTAGTACATCATTAATTTTACTTCCTCTGTAGAAGCTAAATATTTCCGAGGGCACAGTGTTGTTCTTTTTCTTTTGCCAAGTAAAAGGTATAATGGCAGCCAAAGGAGTTCTTTATTCAGCACTCCCCTTTACTAAATGTTCCAGTCTTCATGTGAATGTATAGTGTTTGTGTCATAGCAAAACAACTGAAGAATGAATACATATTATCAAGAGGTAGTTCCATAATAAGAAGGGAAGTGGAGATAGTGGTGAGAGCATTCAGGAAAACAAACAAAGCAAACACACGCAAATGAAATAAAAGCAGAAATTAAAAAAAACAACCACACCTTACATGACTGCTCAGCTAGTGATTAGTGAGCAAGTCTTACATTTATTTATGTTTCTGACATTCATTATGTTTTCCTGTAAGATATTCCACAGCTCTCAAAGTTTACAAACATCTGAAATACATGAACAAGCTCACGGTATGATACTAAAATATTAGGTCTAGTTGTTTTGCATGGCTATAGTTTCTAAAACCTCACTAATAAGATTTTAGCCATGATAGCCAAAAATAAAGTAGGCAAATGAGGCAAATTATTTTTTTTCTTTTTTATCATATTACTTCTCTTGCAACTATTCAGGTCATGAATCCTAACTATGATATAGTTTAAAAATTGACATAGAATGCAGCATGCATTGAAATACTTACCAGTTTCTAGTACCCAACAGTGACTCACTATTAATTCCCAGAGTTAAAAAACAAGCCTTAAGGCTACAGAAATTCCATTGCTGCTTCCCAAACAGCATTTTAAATCAGTTTCCTTCTATACCCATCTGAGCTCCAATCGGTACTCCAGTTAAAACAATGTTGAGTTTAAACTCAATACTAATGCAAAAATGAACTGACACAGAAAAAAGCTGTTTTATTCTGCAAGACTGCCACAAACACACCTCCTCCTGACAAAATTTCAAAGGAAAAAGAAATCTTTAGCACTTTCATGTATTCGATGTTTGGAGTAAAATTTATACTTGTTTTTTATTGCTTGTTTCAGAAACTAAAGTGTTCAGTTAAGTAAAACTTGCCTCTAGGAGATCTCTGTTTTTCTTTAATAAAGGATGGGCAAAATTTAAAAAATAAAAACTCTTGGTTGCACAAGGATCTGTATTTACCAGGTAGGTGCAGATCTTCTGGGGAAAGAGGAAAAGGATGCAAAAGAGCATTAGCCTTTGTCGTGAGCTCCTATGTTTGCAGTTACATGGGCATCCAGCCTTCTCATTTAAACCAGGGCCTTAATAATCCTGATGTTGTGTGGTGTGTTTAGAAGAACTGATTTCTTGTAACCTGTTGTGGTTTAACCCAGTAGGCAGCTAAGCATCTCAGAGCCCTTGCTTGCTCCCCCCAGTAGAATGGGAGAGAGAATCAAAAGGGTAGAAGTGAGAAAACACATGGGCTGAGACAAAGACAGTTTAATAAGTGAAAGAAACAAACAAATAAAATCCCGTGCTGAGCATGATGTCCCATGGTCTGGAATATCCCTTGGGCCAGTTGGGGTCAGCTGTCCCGGCTGTGACCCCTCCCAGCTCCTTGTGCCCCCCCAGCCTCCTCGCTGGTGGGGTGGGCTGAGGAGCAGAAAAGCCCTTGGCTCTGTAAGCACTGCTCAGCAGTAGCAAAAACATCCCTGGGTTATCAAGACACTTTTAATCACAAATCCAGAACATCGCACCATACTAGCTAACATGAAGAAAATTAACTCTGTCCCAGCCAAAACCAGTACCCCTGTGCAGAGAGCTCCTGTGGACTGCATTCTTCAGAAAAGTGGGCTTTGATTTAAGGGCAAATAGCCAACTGGTTATGTCTTCTTCCCAAACAATACGATATCCCCCTTGATAATGAGTATGAAGATAATACTTTCCATCATCTCCATGAAAAAATAAGATATATAAATTACATTAACTAGCCTATCCAAACCAGCCACCCCTCTCCTGAAAGAGGAATTTCCTCTCTGTTTTCCTTTCCAAATAAGAGGGAAAAGCTCCTTCCATTTGAACCTAATAAGACATTTGGAACATTTTCACTTGCAAATCCCTTTCATACAGACCTTGAAGTTTAAATGTGACTTTGAAGAAAATGTTTAAGAAAAACAAGGATTCTTCAGAGCACAGCTATTTAAACAGCAGTTTGTTTAGGCACAATACAGTACGGTTGCAATCATAATGAAAATATTCAGCCATCTGAATATACTTGTATTATTAAGGGGATTTACTTATAGGGAGCTGATTATAAAACTTACTAAGAAACCCCAAAGAAACAAACGATCTCTTCAAGAATTGGTAAGGAAGAATGTCAATGCTTTAAAAAACAATATATAAGATACTCACAATTAAGCTTAAAAGTATATCCTAAAACTTATATATATATATATATATATATATAAATGCAAGCACATTTGGACATTTAAGAAATAGTCTTAACTTCTGCCAGTTTTGTTATACTTAACAAAACCTCAGAACATGCTCATAACACAAGAAAGAGTAAAATCTCTGAATTTTAAAGATGTTCCAGGGCTTCCTTTCACAAGAATAAAGACAGCTATTGCACAGTGGCACCTGCATTAACAAATTTCTTAAGCTAATGAGGCTACTGACACCATCCATAAAGGAGTTATGCCAGTAAAAAGATGAAAGCAGGTAATACTTTTTTTTTCTCTTCAGACTCTAAAGGAAAGTTCCATCTCCAAACTTCAGTATTATTCTCATCATTTCTTAGTCTATTCATCCCTTCAGCTCTTTTAAGGCAGGAAGCAGTGACCAGGATACAAAGAATGAAGGATCCTCAAAGTGGCACCGAAAAGAAACAGCCAAAGAGCAGACTGCCATTTTCTCCAATTTTTTGTCATCGCTAAAACTTCAGTATCAAAAAACAAGACAGGCAAAGGTATGAGGATTTCCCCCCCAAAAAAAACTTCCCAAATTAGTTCAATTTTGTTTGATTTTAATGGGATCTTGAAACAGATCCCTTAACAAGCCTTAGACAGGAACAACTTCTCTCATTAAATACCAAAATGGTTTTGAATACATATTCCCACAGAAAAAGATATATTAAACTTGGTTAAATGAGAAATGTTTACATTCTTACTATTCAATATATTGTGTGTCTCACGGTAGTTTTCTGCAAGACTTCTGTGTAGCAAATGAATTTATATTCCTTCTTTGATTTCATTATACTTATTTAAACACATATTTTTTTCCATTTTTAACTGCTTAGGTTGTTGTTGGTGAAAAAAACAGGACATATCTAGCCATGAGCCACCTAGCCATTTCCACAAATATATGCAGTACAAACTATCTGTGATGGCCGAAAATCAAATTTGTTTCACTTTGAATATGACACTTTTAGCTTTAATTAGAAAACAGTATTCATACTAGTAGGGAGCTAAATATGGAGAGTGTGTGTGTTTGAGAGAGAAGGACATGAAAATATGGCAACTGATGAAAATCATTTGCATATTTAGTTTCAGTTTTCCGTTCTCATTTTATTTTTTCCTTAATAAGGCAAGGATTTAGTAGTGTTGTGATTGTCCTGCTTCCCCTTCATTGTAATGCTGTTTAACATAGGGTGGAGAATCCGTATTGAAAGAACAGTCTCTTAGGCAATATCAAACACTGCTTCTTGCATGTTTTCCAATCATATAGTTGCCTCATGAAAAGGCCCTGCTTTATCAAATTTTCAAGGTAATGTCCATGGTTTCTTTGATTTGACCTTTAAAGTGTCATTCTGTCCTTTAGTTCTATCATTTATTGTATCAAGGCTGACTCAGTCAACCAAGCCATTGCACAAGTGACCTTGTTTTCCGAGCTCAAGGTACCCAGCAATGCAGATTAACCACAAAAGCCCAAAAGAATTGTTATTCTCTTAAAACCACATTGAACTGCATACCAGCAGTGATGATCTTAGTTGGGATTTTGCCTGTAAAAAATGTTATTATTGAAAAAGTATAGCTTCTGCTTTTGCAATCCCCTATGAGAAAACGGAATATAAAAAAAGAAAAAAAAAATCTGGAAAAATTTGTTACTGATTATCTGAATAGTCCTTGCCCTGTGTGCATATCATGCATAATAGACTTTGATGTAGGGATCGAGCTAGTTCCTCTGAAGGGGTCTAACAGTTATCACATATTGGCCTTACCAACTACTAGCGGAAATTTTCTTCCAGGCTCCGTGGCTTTTTTTCTTAAAAAAAAAAAAAGGAGCTCACACAGGACGTCATTATACTGCGCTGCTGGCAAGTTGAGAGATACTGAAAAATAGCGCAGGGAGCAAGGCTTTCCTTCGTGCAGTGGGGCTGCAAAGCAGAGGGGGCGTGGGGGGAGGTCAGGACAGAGAAGGAGGCTGTGGGAGGAAAGCTGAGCCTGGGCGCTGCCCTCAAAAACTGGGTGCAAAATCTCTGAGACGTTGCGCTGACACGAGCCTTTCAAAACTGAAGAACTTAGGCAAAATAGAACAGCAAGGAAATACTAAGAATATGTAGTCCCTGGAGAGTCTTTTACTGAAACTGCCCTCTTTTGGATGGAGTTTTGTCCAAGTCACCCAGTCGCATTATTATACTAATATCAAGCAGCGCAATCTTAAATTACAGCTCACTGCAGTTCTTCAGTATCTTTGATTGTTAAGGATCCTGACTGATGAAGCTTTTCTTACAAAGTTTATATAGAAATGGCATCAATCTCCTTTGAAATGCAAAAAGCTAAGTTTGAAAGGAGTTTCTGAAAACAACAAGCAAAACCTTTAATCTACCTTGAAGGAAAAAAAAAAAAAAATCCTACCAAAGTTTATCCTCTCCTATATACTCATGGTTTTGGTATCTAGTGTTTATTTTTAACTCATAAATAATTTTGAATTCATATACTCACATTTAACTGAAGAGTGTTTATGTGGAACAAAATGTCTGGGAGGTATTATACCATCAGAAGAAAATGTGGAGAACAAAGAGTCCACAGTCCACAACCAAGTCTAATATCTCATGTGCTTTTAAATGACTGAGCGACAACTTTTCATGCAGTAATAGCGACTGCAGTAGAAAGAGTTCTTTAGCAGTTCAATCTGTTCTCTCCAAAAAGATTAACTGTTGCATCTTTTAGAATGAGACAGATTTTTTTCTTGAAATAGCAAAGATCGCAATTATTTCTGTAAAACCGCCTGTATTTTATGCACACACATTTTTTCAGTTGCTTGAGATGGACTGTCAGATCTAAGAAAATATGCAAATGGAATGGATCGTAAAACGATTCTAGTATTTCTAAGAACAAAACTATTTCTGTTGCTAACAAATTAAAGAAAAGAACAAGGTGGCTGCGGCAGAAACAATAAGAACATACCATGGTACTGTTCACAGTCATGCTTATACCTCACTTGATCATCACAAAAAATGTAAGTAGTGTTTTTTTCCTAGATTAACCCATTGTTAAAATAGTGCATTTTGTAAGCAGAAAAAATGTTCTGTATAGTTCTTACCTGTTAACTTCTCTTTCAACTGTGAAAACATTGAAAGTTTTTCTTGAAAGATACATTTCTGATGTCACAAATTACAGAAATATCAAAATATTTCCAGTATTTTTTCACTTCTACACACTTAAGGTGAGAATAATCCATTTTCTGCTTCATTATTTTTAAGCCAGCCATGAACTCACACAAGGAAATTTTGGAAAATAGGAAAAAAAACAACTGTTGACAATATATCAACATTCAGATTTAATAAAAATAAAAAAACTGGTAGCTAATTAAAAAAGCTAATGAACCCCAAACTTTAAGACACTATTCTGTCTACAAAATTTTTAAAAAGTGGAATAAAAGCAAAGATGCAAAAGCAACATAAATAATTAACATTTGATCTTGAAGGTAACATAAAGAAATTTTTCATCCTTTCTATTTGCTAAAATATTAACAGAATTCATAAAGCTTGAATAAAGCAAACATAGAGGTGTGCCTCTAAAAAGAGATCATCTCACAGGAGGAAAATGGAAAGGACTGGGGAGGGACTTTTATGTACACTAAGTCTCAAGTAGGTGACTTTACAGGTTTGGTAAAGTATGTGTGTGTTTATGAATTAGATTATAGTAATCTGAGTCACCACTTTCAAGAAAAGTATACTGCCTTTACAGGTAACGATTAATTTATTGAGCAGTCTAACTTGACCAAACACTTGAATATAGACTGGTACTGTGAGCTACTGAGATTTGATACTTGTAGAATTTACTGTACCACTGCAATTTCAAATGCAAAAGTAGAAAAAATATGTTTATGTTATAAAAAAACTAACCAGATTGTAGAATGTTGCTACAAACTGATAGTGCTTAAGCTGAAACCCAAAATAAAGTTAACTCTCACTGTGCCTTTGAAAGGTTTTGTAAAATTCCTGAGAAAAAAGTGTAATGAAATATATTACAGTGGATAACCATTACCATTTAAACAATGTGTTAAAGGTTGTAACAAAGCTGATACAGTAAGAAAAATGGTATGTCTCTGGAATGACTCTCAAAATAAGGTATTATCCTTTTTGTTCCCTATGGTTGCCTTCTTATCCATGCAAAAGACACAAAGATCTGCCAGTGATCTCAGATGCCAGGATGCTCCTCCTTACGAGGCATAATGTATTCTAAAGAACAAGCTCTGTCTTCATCTCAGATATCTCTGTGCTCCTGCAATGTGGAAAAAATAGTGAGAGACCTTCAGGTTGGCTTAAAATAGAGAAAATTATGTCCCTGAAAGGACATTACATTAAACAAACCCAATTATTTTCTGTTCATCTAAACTAACATTTTTTGTTTATTTTCTGTAAGGCTACCCAAATTCAATACATAACAGTTTTTATGAAGTACTGTTTCTACAGTTATAAACAAAAACATGATTAGGAGGGCTTTCAGCCACTAAGGCCATCTAACAAACAGAAGTCTGTACACTAGTAATAGAAATTTAAGTGCTGCATCCAAACTGCCTACTGAAAATGGTCTTCATTCCATGCTAAGGGAGGAGACCACCATCTGTGTTGATTTCTGTGAACTTCTTCATTCCGCCTCAAAAGTCTCTGAAACTTCAGTGTAGCCTTGCTTCCTTTCAAACATCTTAAAAATTGACATTGTTTTTCCTCCGAAACAAATTGCATTGAAACGTTCTAGAAAACTACAGCATGTTTTTGCATGGCAGTGGCAACTCCTTCTTCCATCCCTTCAGTTTTTTTCAATAGAAAATGGGTTTGAAAAAATCATTATCTCCATGTGAAATCTGTAATTCCAGCCTTGCATTGCTTACCTACGGTGGGTAGTCTTCAAGGATTAGAAAACATTAGAATAGAAACTGCATGCCTGGAGTTTTGAACAAAATAGGTGGCTGTCTTGGATTTGGTGCTTACGCAGGGGTTTTGAGGAATTTATATGCACACACAGAAATGTAGAATTATGTGGCATCCTCCTGCATGCAGGCAGATGCTTTGATCCATCAGCTTTCAGTCTTTGATTAAAAGCTTTGGGAATTTACAGGTGTTCAATTAGTCACCAGAGGGAGCCCATATTATTTCATAAACACAATAACAACACATTAAAAAGTAGAAGGGGAGATAACTTTTAGGGTGACAGAGTGAGAGAATCACTGTGTTTCACACAAACACCCACGTTCCCCTACACTCCTTGACAATCAGACACCAACAGTTTTCTATACAGTGCAGGGTGGATTTTTCAGCAACAAAAATATAAAGTAAATTTTGAGGAGGATGAGCACAATCCCTCTTTTCTTTGGGCTATAAATGATTTTTTTTTTTATTTGCTGATGTATTAAAGGATGCTGGCAAGGGATCCAACTTACTAATATACAATAATAAAGTTCAGATGCTGGTACAGCAAAATCCCAATTATCACTGAACCACTTGGGTGACACCAAATAGGTACAGATAATCAAAGACAATAGAAAGGAACATGAGATTAGGCAGCTTGCCTGTTAATCTGTTATAAGAGGATGCTGAGATAATACAAGATTTTATAAAAGGGGTTTTCACTGGGATTTTTCTCATGGCAATACCCCTTATCATGTGGGAAACTCAGCCTTCTGTGAATTGCAAGTAGGCTTCTGTTTCTTCCTACTAACTAGTAACTCTCTCACCTCCCAGCTTCTGATTTCCTTCTTCACCTTATCAACAACAAAAAAGTCTTATAAAAGTGGTATTTTTTGTAAGTGTGCTATATCTCTAAAGACTCACTGATTCTATTTGGATATCTTCCTTAGTTATTTACCAGGGAAATGGCCTCAAATGTATCACATTTCACTTAGCAGTATTTGCTGGTAGTATTCTCTGTGGAGAATTCTCTGTTTTGCCAATAAAGTGAAGGGGAAAAAAGAAAGCTAATTTAGCAGATTTCTAAATCTCATTTATAGAATTACAACAGTAAAATAACTATGCTTTGGAATTCACTGGAAGTTCTTATATTAAGACCTTATCTGCTTCATATGGTATGGTAGACATTCAAGTCAGCCTTTGAGGGAATTCTGCCATTGTTATAGCCTATGTGAATTTTTCTATTTTCACATCTTAATTCTCCTGCAGACATCTAGAAATTATCACAGTATTTGAGAAGTCTTTGTTTTTCAGGAGTGAATCATTGGTAGTGGAGCTGTCTTTCTGCCTAATAGAAGCTATTACCCTCTCTGTGCCTTCACCCTTTAATTGCAAGACAATTAAATTCCCCACCGTTTGCAATATCTGTGTCCAGAATGAGTCATCTCATCACATCACCATTATTTTTTTTTCTTGCTTTCGTTATGTGCTTAGCAAGATATAGCTTAATATTTCTCTGTCCTGATGGAGCTGGACCTTTCTTCCCTAGCTGTTATTTTTCTAAGCTTTACAGCTTAGTTGGTAAGAGCTTTCTTGCATCATTGCTTGAAAAAAAAAAAATAAAATAAAATTTCTGTTTCTCACCACAATGCTATAATTTTGGGATGTATCCAATGACACCACATGTAAAGGATAAAGTATGTCTGTGACTGATAAGAACAGATTTCAAGAAAAAATATTCCATCTCCCACAGGGCTGGTACAGGATATCCAGCATTTAATTTTAGATAGAATCTCAAGCATATGAAGAAACATTATTGCATACTAAGAAAGAAATGATCTGAAATGGTTTGGGTGTGATATTTAGCCCCAGCTCCAGATGCCATCACAATGACTATAAACTGGCTTTACCAAAGTGAGCTTTATAGCACCGCTATTGTAGTCTGCACTAAACAGAAACTGAATGTTTTATCTGCCAGCATCATCGAGTAGAGACTTTGTTTATGGTACCGATGTTGTCTTTGCAATCTGATCAGTCGCTGCTGTGCTTTGACACCAGTATTTATTGGTAGATAGACCTGACACCAGAAGTATCAACAGGATGGCTAAGTGAAGAACAATTAGGTTTCCTTCTGTGCTCTGCACCGTGTGTCCTCACATTAGAGATGGGACACAAGTATGTAGTAAGATATATTTGCGTTGCCCTTATCCAAGCCAGCGTCTTCCCTTAGTGTTTGGCAAAAAGCCAATTCCCTTTTCGCAGGCTGAAGTGGCTGGATTCAAACATAAAAGTACCAAAGAAGGGAGGTGGGGGGAGAAAAGGAGCTTCTCTTGTTCAGACCAGCCGTTCGCTAACAGCAAGCTAACCGGGTTAGGGCAGTGTAGAGAAAGCAGACTGAAGGACAGTTCTGGATTCCCCCTCTTTCAGACTTTGGGAAGGTTTGACATCAACTACATCAAGCTTAATATTTACAGCTTTAGGAATCTGCATGTAGTTTCTCTGGCTTCCAGATGGACCACCAAGTTTCCTTCACTTTCAAGTCCCATTCCCCAAATCCTCTCATTGTATAGTCTATCACTTTAGGATGAAGACTTTTTCTGGTGAGCCTTCTGCCCAATTTCCTCTGCAATGAGTTGCTCAGAAGTATATGCACTTTCTTAAAATCTTTAGGCTTACTGGAGTTTTTTACCTACCTGTGATACCTGCTTCTTTCTTCCATTTCTCTGCAACTATGATGCACAGGCTTATAGTTGTTAAAAGAATAAGTCCTGTATAAGGGCCCTCACTTTTGCCTCAGGTTTATATAATCTTTTTGTTAAAGTATTTGTTTGAAAGTGTTTTGGGTTCGTGTGGTGGGGGTTTGGTGACAGGGGAGGGGCTGCAGCGGTGGCTCCTGTGAGAAGCTGCTCGAAGTTTCCTCAGCTCCAAGTCAGACCCGCCGCTGGCCCAGGCCGAGCCCCTCAGCGATGGCGGTAGCGCCTCTGGGAGAGCAGATTTAGGAAGGGGAACCTGCAGTGAGTCGGGGCTTGGAA
>JAVJGG010000054.1:43278952-43302883 GCA_035590195.1 Aviceda cuculoides
TGTTCTATTAAACTGTTCTTATCTCAACCCACAAGTTTTACTTCTTTTTCCTGATTTCCTCCCCCATCCCACTGGGGGGGGGGGGTGAGTGAGCGGCTGCGTGGTGCTGAGCTGCTGGCTGGGGTTAAACCACGACAATTAGGCATAAGATGCTAATGCCTGAGCATTTTGTAACAAAACACAACTTCGCTTCGCTATGACTGGGGGGCACTGCTTGCACTCAAAGATAAAGTCCTCATCTAAAATCCTGTTACCACAGGAAGAATGTCTGATGGTTTATCTCTGGCTGATAAATTTCCTGATTTTTAGGAAGGCATTAGGTTGTTTATTAGTCTCAAATTTGAGCACCAGCTGCGGGGGGGAAGCCAGAACTTCCTTACCAAGAACATTAGGCTCCTTCAGACTAAGTGGAAGGGAATAATTTGTTACCAGAATAAGAAGCCTCAGTGCTGATCTGAACCTATGCAGTCTCTAAAAATAAGAAAAATTAAAACCTACACATACACACACACTCACTCCAGGAGCACATTCCCTGTTTGTTTATAATACAGAGAAAAGAATTGCTCTTTCAAGAGTTGCAGCAAATTTTCACAGAAAAAGGCAAAACACCATGAATACTCCCACACCATGAATATTTAGTTAAAATTTGATTTCTTGTTATTTCTGATTATCAGTCTCTGAGAGAGGACAAACCTTGTGGTTGTTTATTCTTGACCCAGTGCTTGATCCTGATTCCAAAACTTAATAAAAATCTTACAGCTTTCTTAGAATAGTAGAATCTGTCAATCTTTTTCTTCTTAAAGAAAAAAGTCTTGAGAATTGAAACAAGAGAAAGGTCAAAAAAAGCACTGTGACCTTTCCTTCTTTCTCTATGACAAAAATCTTAATATTATACCTTGTGTTTGTTCACATCCTTTTTTTTGAGGAAATTGCTCAGATTGTAGTCATAACCTTTCACAAAGCCCAGAATAATATAACTCAATAATAGAAATAATTAAAATGTAACAGCTGAGTTCCCCAGACCCAAGACCTTACATGCAGAGTATCTCTGATCATCAAAGGTCTCCATCAGTTTTCTTACTTCCTCTTGGGCCTGCGATAGAGATTTTTAACTGAAATACTTCAGCCTTCAAACTTAGCAAAAGACACAGGAAATATACTGGAGAATTTAAGAACAATTCTGGTGTTTGATATATGAATAAAATGAAAAAGAAACAGATGACACAGTATGCATAAAATACAATATTATGTTAATGAAATTAATCAAAACTAAAGCTGACCACAAAGAAACACAGAGGACACTTGCTGCATTTAGTGATAAAGTGGTAGATAAACTTCAATACGGAAAATATAAAGGTATGCACAGTGAGGAAAAAATAAGGATATACACAAAGTTATCACTATTCGAAACAGATGAAAGGGATGCTGTGAATGCCACTGCTCACTGATGGTCAAAAAGGCAAAGAAATTCAGAAAAACAAACAAACAAAAAAATCATTCTGGCACTGTG
Organism: Aviceda cuculoides; assembly: GCA_035590195.1. Lineage (NCBI taxonomy): Eukaryota > Metazoa > Chordata > Aves > Accipitriformes > Accipitridae > Aviceda > Aviceda cuculoides. Next base: position 43,280,463 of record JAVJGG010000054.1, read on the forward strand.
AAAAGAAAAAAGAAATCTAGGCTTTCTCACTCCAGACCAGAATCAGCTCTACCTTGGCCATTCCCAACAGTGGTATGGCAGAACTGTCATCTACTCCAGTTTTAAAGACCATGAATACTGGCCATTGCATGACTTCCTTGGGAAAACTATTTCAAGTTTTCAAGCTTTACGAGTCTTACCATGAGAAAGCTTTTTCTGATAGCTCTCTGCAATCTTCCTCTTTGGAACCAGACTCCATTATTTCTCATCCTATCCACTACAGGCATGGAGATCAAATTGTCCCATTTCCTCTTCATGTATTTGAGAACTGTAACATTTACTTCAGTCATCTTTCCTTACAATAACAGCTCCAGTTTGTCCAATCTGTCACAGAAGGTCATGTTTTCTAGACTTCTGATCTTTGTTATCACTCTTACATAGATTCCTTGTAACTGTCCAAAACTTTCCTGAAATTAGGTGCTTAAACCAGACATCACATTTCATCTTGCTTGACCAGCTCAGCCCTACCAGAGCTGAAAAGCACAGGAGAACTATTTTTCAGGAAGGCGTATTTCTGAATGTTTTGGGGTTGCGTGGTGGGGTTTGGGCAGCGCGGGACAGGCCGCAGCGGTGGCTCCTGTGAGAAGCTGCTCGAAGTTTCCTCAGCTCCAAGTCAGACCCGCCGGTGGCCCAGGCCGGGCCCCTCAGCGATGGCGGTAGCGCCTCTGGGAGAGCAGATTTAGGAAGGGGAACCTGCAGTGAGTCGGGGCTTGGAATGTGAGAGGAACCCCTCTGCAGATATGGAGGGCAGTGAGGAAGGAGGGGAGGGGGAGCGGGGGAGGAGGGGATGCCCCCGCAGCCCATGGTGAGGCGGCAGGCTGTCCCCCCCCAGCCCATGGAGGGCCGCGGGGGAGCAGATGCCCACCTGCAGCCCGGGGTGAGAGGAGCCCAGGCCGGAGCAGGGGGAGGCCCCCCAAGATGGCCGTGACTCCATGGGGAAGCCTGTGCTGGAGCAGGCTGTGCCTGAAGGACTGCAGCCCATGGAAAGGACCAGGCCACAGAAGCTTGTGGAGGACTGTCTGCCGTGGGAGGGACCCCACGGTGGAGCAGGGGAGAGTGAGGAGTCCTGCCCCTGAGGAGGAAGGAGCGGCAGAGACAGCGTGTGATGAACTGACCCCAACCCCCATTCCCTGTATCCCTGTGCTGCTGGAGGTGGGGAGGGAGAGAAAATTGGGAGTGAAGTTGTGCCCTGGAAGAAGGGAGGGGCGGAGGGAAGGTGTTTTAAGATTTGGTTTTACTTCCCGTTATCCTTGTTTTGATTTGATTGGTAGTAAATTAAATTGATTTTGTTTTTTCCCCAAGTTGAGCCTGTCTTTTTCCCATGACCGTAAGTGGTGAGTGATCTCTCCCTGTCCTTGTCTTGACCCATGAGCTTTTTGTTATATTTTCTTCTCCCCATCCCACTGCAGGGGGAGGAGTGAGTGAGCGGCCTCATAGTGCTTTGTTGCCAACTGGGCTTAAACCTTGACAGAAAGCTAAACATTCTTGGCCACCATGTCTGTTGATGCGCATGAGGGGTTTTTGTTGTCATTTTTCCTTAAATTATCTCATTTAACCTACACACTTCTTTGGAAAGCTAATATTGACTTTAGAGGCATAGAATTAATCTGGGAGTTAAACTTATTCCTAACACAGACACATAGTAGATCAGATGCTGATAACTTTATTCATAACAAACAATAATCAGGTATGTTGATAGAGCCACTATGTCAGGGGCATCACTTGCAGTGTATGGTATTACTCAGAGTAAGTTATCAGCATCATTTATCACACAGTGTATTCTAGTATGACTGGTATTATTATGAGCAATAGTATATCAATAACTACAACAATAATAATAATGGTGTTATAATGAATGGTTGGTCTCACGCAGTTTGCAAGTGTTTCAGAAGATGTAAAATTACAAGCAGTACACAGAACTTCCCATATACAATGCAAATGTATAATAAGAATCAGACCATCCCTGAAGTACTCTCAGCCCATTTTTGAGAAGAGCTGTTTGGGAGAGCAGTCAGACAAAGAGACATGCCAATAGTGACATGGAAGTTTAGTGGTAGAAGCAAAAATAAAATCTAGATTTCCTTTTCTTGATTGTCATATCACCTTTTCTGAGAGACCTCTGCCCCCTGAAATGTTTGTTTTTCCTAAGCTTTTCTAATATTAATCTCTCTAAGTTTTGCAACAATAAATATATTGATTTCTCTGAAAAGAGTTCAAAACAATTTTCAAGTGTTTTTTTGATTCCTGTCCCAGTGTACCACCAGATCGTAAGCTGTCCCCTCCTCCCACTAAAGCTGGGGGGGGGAAGACAGAGAGAGAGAGAGAGAGAGACAGAATTGTTGAATACATTATTTTTCCTTAAATCATGTAATTAATAGAGTTTGTATATTAAAAACTCAGCCAGGCTTACACTACACAATCCCATCAGTTAATACAGTTTATGCATCTCCATTAGCATGCTCGCTCAGTCAGCAACCTTCTATCGTATTTCCCTTAGTATCAAGTATATTGCTAACCTTTGCCAGCATACTACTGAATTAAGGTTATTAGCTGCCCTTGCTGGTTTTTTTTCTAAAATTCTTTGGCTTTAGAGTCTCCTAATCAAATGCTTAAAGTTATTTCATCGTAGTCTACTGTGATGATATTTGCTTCTTTTAAATACACTGTTTCTTTCCTGAATAGTCAGCACATCTCCATCTCCTGGCAATATATACTCCAAAGAGTGCTAGTGGCCAAACTTTGCAACACTTCTGAGAGTTCCACAAGACCATAAATTGAATATAACAAAGTATGTGAACTCCTGCAACTCCTGGCTATATATATTATAATGAAGTGGGAGATGTGCTGATTATCACATAATACAGATGCATTATGTACAAAATAGGCACCAAGAGGAAAGAACGTGCTTTGGTTTTATCACTCACTATTATGAGAACGAAAGGACCCAGGTATGCATAATTATAAACTGCAAATGTCACACCTCCTCCCCCTCCTTCCATCATCCAGAAAAATCAGCACATTAAGAGAGAAGCAATGCCCTGGGTCTTACTTATTAGCCACACAAAATCAGAGAACAAAAAGCTGACAACTACTGTCTGCAGTAAAAGAGCTTTTATATCTCAGGAGTCAAATTCTGATTTTAGTTCTCACGGGGCTCAAGAAAAGAAGAAACATAATTAATCTAGTAAAAGATGAATATTCACTAGTGGTCAACAGCAGCTGCTTCAAAAGGAAATGCAAGAAATACAAAACAAAGTTTAAGGGACTGAATCAAGCAAAGCATTTTTCTTGACATTGATAAGAAATCCCCAGATTTCAATTAAATGACTTCTAACTATCCCAAAAAGCTATAAACCTCATGTGTTTTCCATCTTGTTTCTGTCTCCTTCCTTTAGCATCTCTTTCTACATCTGTAAAATCAAGAAGTGGTTATTTCCAGAGATGATGACCATTTAGAGCCATCACTGACTTAATCTGAAAAAAGTCCCTCCAAACAGCATACTCTGAGCTCACTCTCCACCCTTGAATGCGATTTTTTACAGACAGGACCCTTATGAGGTGTGTCCTTTTCTTATTCTACTGCTCTAATTATTTCAGTTTGTTTCTAAAAGAAGGTGGAAATCCAACATCTGCACAGCTCTGTTGACAATAATCTCCTAGTAAAGATATGGTTCACTTGCCTACTGATTTTCAGCTACTAACATTGCCATGTTTTGTTTTCTCCTTCCATTTCTTAATATTTTCTTTCCTATTTTTGTCTTCTAACATGTTTAAAGAACGTCTTATGTTTATCTTAATATTCTTCAGCAGTAGTGCTTCATTATTCCCATTTGTACTTTCAATGCCCTCTTTATAGTTCCTCTGTTTCCTCACATAAAATTCTAACAATACTGCAGATCTCTTCTTTCCTATAATTTTTAAAGCTCTGTTTTGCTTTCATTTAACTTAAAAGATGTATCAGTCATCCATACTGAAGTTTAATACTTGCTTTTACATAATGTCATATCCTCCTCTAAGCTCGTTCTACTGCCTCCTAAAACTTCAGTTAGTTTTGTCAACATTATTTCTTTCCAATAAGCACTGCCTGTTTATATCACTTATTACATGGTTCATGGTATTAAATGTGACTGTTTAAAAGTTTAATTAACTTGGTTTCTCTTGCCATCCAACAAATGAAATTTAATAATAATAATAATAATAATAATAATAATAATAATAATAATAATTTCTTAGTCTCTAAGAGTAATTTCCTTTGTCACGGCCTTTATCATTTGACATTACAGATGTTATCCACTTTTTGGTATGTCTTGAACATAGTGTTTTTCCCCCTTTTATCCCTTTATCATTAGATGTAACAATTCATTTGCAGTAAATTTAAGTCCTCAGTCACTACTGTGATTTTAGATCTTTGAGAACACTTTGCCACCTTGGATTGAAGGATGATAAATATTTTCTGTAATGTTACTCTCTTAAAATTCTCTAAGAAATCTGCAGAAAATATGCTTAATTTATCTTCCTCTTTTCCTTTTCATTGTTGCCCTAGAGAATGTAAGGAAAATTGAATGTTGATTAAGGTACAACAAATCCAACAAACCAGGTATTTCTAACAGAAATTTTCAAAGATCTCAGATCTCAACAGGCAAAAATCTGCATAATTTCACAGAAGCAGTATTGATAAATAGATGTACCCTGGCTGAAGAAGCTGTTCCAGTTTTGTAGTGTGGTTTATAAGCAATGAAACACATTGCATTGCAGACATGCATTTCTGGGTGTCTGGCTTATTTCTTCAGTAAGTTTTGAGCCTGTTGACCAGTTCCATCCAAATCTAATGGAGAGCATAGAGTTTGAAAATAAAATTACATACTATACATCCTTTCTTTTTTTCCTCCCTTTCAAATTAGGAAGTTATAGTAGAACTACCCTATTGATTCCTCCAGTAAGGATGAAGTTGAGCTCAACTCTTATTAGACAACAGAGTATGTACTTTCACATATGACATTATGACCAGCAAAAGGAATCTTTAGACAGAATTTGAAGCTTACTGGCCAGCACAGACACAAAGCAATACAAACCCAGGCTTTATTAGTCCCATGCTTTGGATGCAATTTGCATAATTCAAATGTCAGGTAATTGTAGTATTCCTTGTCTTTGGGTATGTAATGGTTAAAATTCTTAAGCTTATATTTCCTGCACTTCATACAGCTGCAGCTGCCAATAAATCTGTGAGTGCTCTGGTTCCCTGAATTCAGGCCCCAAGGATCCTGAACTGGGTGCTCACAAAATGAACATAAATAAATAATTACAAGGTGCATTTTTGTCCTATTTTGACTGGAAAATTATTTGTGTGTTTCATAATACATTTTCAACCAAGCTTTTCTGTAACAACATACAAAATGATTTTTCCACACTTAGAGAGTTTACAGTACTAATAAAGAAGAAAGTATATTTGATGAGAGAGCTTTGCAAAGAGTCATTGAGCACTCATCTTCAATTTGTGGTTTTGATGCTTTTGCACAGTGTTAGCAGAGGCCTTCAACCAAACTCTCAGAAGAAACACATTATTATATCTTCATTCAGCTGAAACTATGACAACTCACAGAAGCTCCCTTCTGCACGGTATAGACGTCAGTGGAAAAAACAAGAACAGAATCAGAGCTCTAAGAATACCAGCAGAGGTGAAATAATACATACATTGCAAATGTGGTGGGGGTTTTTTCAAGAGACATTAATTAAAACCTGTAAAACTTAGACTTTGATGCCATGGGAAAAGCTGTTGTGTGGAAAATCTCTGCTCTAAGTTAGGATGAAATGTGTTGTAGGACTTCTGTTTATTTTATACTATTTCTTAGGATACGGTTCTAATTGTGGATCCTTTGTTATGATGGATCATGCCGAGGTATTTCACGGCAGCATGACATCACACTAGGGCATCTTAATCATGTAACATTGACTCCAAGCTAAAACATGGATAGTTTTCCTCTTTGTAGTACACTGTTAATTAGAACATGTAAGGGAGGAGGGGTTGTCATTCATAAAGCTTTGGCACAGAGAGGAGGACAAGGAAAATGAGTATTTGTCCTGACTACAGGGTGCCCAGAGTCTTGTGTGAGTAACTAATCTGGGATAATACACACAACAGTAACAGCAATGGCAAGAGAAAGCAGGAGGATGCAGATGGTACCATTTCACAACGCCTTGGGTCCAGAGCCTTCACAATAATATGTGGTAGTTCCCCTTAATCACTTTAAAGATTCTGTGAAACCATGTGAAATAAAACAAAATCTCATAAACAGATCTTTTTCAATAACCACAATAACGCTAGCAAATGAGAAAAGTATATAAATATCCTCTCAGAAATATTTAGTTCAACTTAGCACACACATTCATTGCCCTGCCAATACTTCCAGTTTTGGTGGTAAATTACTTTTTGCAGCAGTAAAATACTGCCTTAGCACAATAGGAGATGTTCTCCATCTTTTCCAGACATCCAACAGCTTGTGTTGTTGGGTTTTTTTGAAAATGCTGCCTGCAAGCATTCAAATGTAGCACCTGAAGAATCCGATATCAGACCTGCTAATGTTGGATGAACCCTGTGTAATTGCAGGATTCTGGGCTCAGCAATACAGACTATAGGAGGTAATGCAGTCATGCAGACGAGGGATCAGACTGTCGTACTGGAATTAGCTCTTTTGTATTAGCACAGGTGGTAGGAAAAGGTCCCAGACTTAGCTGTTTCATTGCTAGCTGGAAGATAATTCCTGATTTTCTTTCTTCCATATGCTGTGCAGTGCACAAAAGAGTACTGAGTGTACCTAGAAATTGTCTTGGTTCCACGTCATCATGCATTCAGTGCAACAGCTTGCACCAGTACCGAGTAGCTAAACTTAACTGTAGCTCCTTACTTAAGGGGGCCTGGGGAGGGAGAAAAGAAAAACAAAGCATTATAGCTTACTGTATTTTCAGATGTAATGGTGCTGGAAAAAATATCTTGACTTCTAATTTTTTTTGGTATTACATTCTGGGTGTTTCATTTGTATCTTGCCTAGTAAATAGAATTATTGTTGTATAAGTGCAAGGTATTATTACTACTCATGCAGCAGCCTGCACACAGTGTGTCGGTTTCATTAAAATTCAGGCCTAGATGGCTGCTGAGTGTTGGAAAGTACATTACCAATATAACTGAATTGATTTTGTTGAACCCATTGAAGGTGAAAGCATTGGGCATAATTTGTCTAGATTTCACAAAAAAAACATTTGATACTTTACCACACAACAGATCCATTTATAAAGCCAGACAGCATAATACAGACAGAGTAAACAATGTCCTGAAAAACAGACATAAAGGTCAGTTAAAGGAAAACACGTAGAACAAAATCTGATTACATGCAGGTTGCTACAAAATGCAGTATTAAAATCATTCCTGTTTTGTCTTTTTAAGGACTGTTCCAAAGCTTATTAATCTCAGTATGTCGTGCTTAGTTCTTCCCACTTTACCAAAGATCAGATGCTGGATGTATGCACTAACCTTTCAAGGTTGGTTCTGGGAGTGTACTTCCTAGAAAATATGAAAGACGTTATTTTGGTCCACTACATACATCCATCAGGACTACCAGAATACAGTTTATTCCATCTTGTCATTACTTGGCAGAAAGAAAAGAGAATGGATGAAATAAAATCTTTCCCCAAATTTTTTTCAGAATCACATAGTAAACCAGTATCTGTTGGTGTGGTGCAAACCCAATGGGGTAACTACCCAACAGGTATCCACGAAACACATTTCTGCACATTTTTGGATCAGCTGCAAATAGAACTGTTGAAGGTACAGCTGATTGGTAGGAATATTTCCTGCCTAGTTTCATGACTATCTAGAGTAATTCATGAACACACCAATGGTGTCTTATTAAGAAAGATTGTTGGAGACAAAAGGTATGTTAACTATTAAAAAATATTAATATCTTAGGAAGTAGGTTAAAAAGTGTTATTTCATTTTTGGGGGTTATGAACTGTGAATAAAGATCAGCCATCCTTGACCTACATGGCTGATGAAAAAATAAGTGGGAGGATGAATTCTGATACAGAGATAAGATGCTAAGAAAAGAAAGGAGTAGATTGAATAATGTGTCTGGGATTGTAACTAATTCAGAAATAAGTCATGGACTGAAGTGTAACCAAGGACTAGAATATAAATAGTTTGAGCAGAACAATGAGAGTCTAGAATGAACGCAAAGTGACAGGGTCAGTAACAGAAGGAAATGCAAATGAATTCTGAGGCAGGATAAATGGATGGATAAGAGGTAATTTCAGGGGTATTACAGATCTGTGGAAATATAATAATGAGAAATGCAGCATCAACACCAGGAAAATGTGATGGTTTTGGCCAATATTTTGTTGTGACCAGAAGTTAATTTTAAGTCAGATTTTCATCCATCCATCCAGGATCTTATGGACACTTTGAGTGCCTTATGGCAAGGGATTATATTCATTATTTCTTTCATCTCTATATTTCATCCATGTTTCATCTCCTTGTGGATTTCTTGTTTTCCAGTTTTTTAAATGCTTGACTGCTGTGACACATCCTAATGAGATTTTTGGTCCTGTTGTTCAGTTAGAACAGTTTGGACTTGAGGTGACACAGCAGAAAGTTCTGGAGATATGATCTGGAAGTCTTCATCATGATGTGAGGGTCAGGATCATACTTACATAAGCATACCTTTAGTCAGCCCAGCTACTTCTTCCCAATGTGTTTTTAAAAATTTCTAAACCACCTGTGATGACCCTATAAAGCACATCAGTAAGTATATAATCGTGTCAGATAATGCTCTGACACAGTCTGATGATATCAGGAGCGAGGTCTATATTTCAGCTGCCTGTACCTCCACTAAAAACTCAGACTATGATGTGTTCTCATTTTGTCAGAATAATTTCCTGGCAAATGTAGGAAACTGAGGCACAAAAGGGCAAAATAATCTATTCTGTGTTATTCAGGCACTCTGTATTAGGAGCTCGATCCAGAATGCATGGCCCTTGGATCTCGGCCAAGTGTGGAATACTTTCAGGGAAAAAGCGCCATGAAATCTTTTATATGTCCTGCCATTAACATTAACAATCTCCCTTCACTATGCAGAAAGACTCGATGAACTTTGTTATCGAATGTGTAATTTAACTTTAGAAAATAAAATAAAGTTCAGAATAAAATTGTGAACAGCACAAGTAAGTTTTTTGTCTACTTGGGATATTCTGTTCTCACCAAATTTTGGCTACCTTCCTATTCCCTAAAACCTGACAGGTTGGAGGTCTCCAAGAAGAAATAACAAGCTGCTGTACTTTCAAGTTTACATATGCCTTGCATACAAAATGACATATTTTTGCAAGGAATACAGCCATTAGGATAATATCTTTAAATCTTCCCCCTTGAGTGCCAGCCCTGTCTTCTGCTCTAGTTTTGTAACATTTATGTATAGTTTTGTAAGCTCACTCCACATTATAAACAGTATGACCACATCACATATGTGCTAATCGCACACTGTGATACCTCCGTACCACAACAAAGCATCTCCCATTAGTCACAGGATGGGGGTAGAAAGTCAGCTACATCTTCATTTTTGGATTGCTTTAAAAGCTTAAAAGTGGAGAGAAATGAGTTTCTTCATTGGGTGGTTCAGAGCATCATGATTTTTATTAACCAGGCTCCACAATAGTTTGTAGTTTTCCTTAAACAAAACCTTCAGGTTCAGACTGGGATGCTCAGGAGCAATGAGGACTAGAAAGATCCCACACATCGCAATGCTTATATCTTGACACACTGGGAAAAGAAGGAGGAAATAAAAGATCTCTCTTCTCCTCGGAGAGGTAGGAGACTGGACATGTTATGAAATGTAATTAACGAAATGGAACCAGACAGGATGGGCAAAGAGGAGTCAGGTTGCGGGAATACACACAAAGCAGAAAGAGTTGTCAGACTTTCAAATATTACTGCACTCTCCCTTACCCTTCCAGGTTTTGTTACTCCGCCTGACGTTTCAGCCTTCACAGAAAAGCTGTTTTAACAAGATGTGCGTATTTGTCGACTGTTTTAGTGAAGACAGATGACTTAGATTAAATGGCTAGTGAAGGTGAGTTTAAGCTAAACCGCTTGACTTTGTGGTGAATCACACAGGCAGGCTGTTCCGTCATCTCTGCCGGGAGGCAGCACCTCCAGCAGAGGAGAGGAGCTGGCAGCCAGGGAAGCCAGTATCTTCAGAGGCTCCAGGCATGTCTCTCGGATTCCCTGACCATACTCCCACCCACTTCAGGGAACACAACTGAATAAGGGATCAAGGGCAGAAGAAGAAGAAAAACAATCACACTTTGATAAAGTTTGTTCTCTTCGTATAGAGATAACTCTGTGTATACTAATAACCCATGGATCTAGTCCGTCAAATCTGGAGTGGATTTGTGCTTGTAAACCACTTAACAAAATTAATAATTTAAAAAAAATATATATATAGCCTTTTGAAAATTTTCTATTACATGGGATAGACTTGTAAGCCCTGAAGTAGCAAGTACAAACACACCCCCACCACCACCCCCGAAATGGGCAAGAAGCTTCACATAGTTGATTTACACAGGAGATTTACACTGTTGTGATTCTGATACACGGACCCCACTGGCAGCATTGCCTACCAAATAGTATCATCTTTCTCAGAACTTTCTGGAAATTCATCAAGTGTGGGAAATTGTGGCTTTTCAGAAGAATAATCCCTTTGCAATATGACTTAAAGTGGAGGTTTTTCACTGTATAAAAGTTTGTCCTAAGGCTTTCTGACTGTGTAGTTGAACAAGCACGCAAGTAGAATGAAGATATTACTGGAATAGTATCTTAATTCTTGTTCCCTACCTTCCTCATTTTCTAATACTCTATAGACACAGCACCCTCCATCTTCCATGTACATTAAAACGGAAGATTCAGTTTGCAGTCAAGATGTGTGAATAAACAAAAATGTTTATTACTGTGATCAGACAGGTGTTCAAGAGATTTCACAAAAATTACCCAAGAGATAATCAGGAGACTGAAGCCCAGTTCCTAAAGCAAAGAATCACAGAAGCACTCCTGTAACCACCCTACCTTAACCTTCCTATGTGCTTGTCTCAGTGTTTTACCTTCTAGCGGGGATTTTTATTGCAGAATTAGCATGATTTTAATTAATTTTTGCAGCCATACGCAAGCTCCCAATTAAAGGCATTACCTCCTATCCATATGTTCTTGGTTTTTTCTTATTATGTTTGTTCTGCACATTGCCAAGAGAGAGGAAGGTTAAAGTATGCTCTGAGAAGAAGCAAGTGCAGTCAACTTTCTGTTAGCCAGGGGTGGGTTATCCGGCTGGCGCTGAGAAAACACTGCAACCACATGGAAGCCAGCTGAAGTCTGGCAAAGCTTATTAGCTCAGATGGAGACTTGGCCTTAGTGGTTCCACACCTAACTTGAATGTCTCTATACCATGCTGTCAGGAATGGAAGGGATTTATTAAACCCATCTAATGGTGACCCTGACAGACCTAAGCTGGCTTTGCACAGCTCCGTGAGTGTTTTTCTTCATACTGAATACCCCAGCTCTTGGTACTCTCAGGATTTATTACTGTCGCATTAATGCGACTGAGCTATTTCTTGGCCTGAGTTGTCACTATGAGTTATGGGACCCAAGCGGCAGAAGATTTATTCCTTGTGTTTTATTGGATGTTTGATGTTTTGGAAAGGGAGGACTTCCATTGCCCCATTCTGAAAGGACTTTATGTTCACTTGCCTGGAGCCAACTCTTGTAATTTGATGTAGTTTCATTGAAGTCAGTGGAGTTGTGTCAGGAAACCAGGTTACAAGGGAGAAGATTAAATGCCAAATACTTACTTCATATTACTCTTGATCTTTTGTTAACATCTTATATGCTTTTTCTACATTTGCTTTTCTAAGAAGACGTATTCCAACCATTTCCTTGGAACATAAAATGAAGAAAAGAGTGATTCCTATAAATATATATGAAATCACTTATTTTATACAATTTCATTTGAACAAACTTTAAAAAGGATAAAAAATGGCACTGAATTTAATTAATGTTACATGGGTTTTCTCCCTTATTTCTTTTAAAACTCAGACATCTGTTTTAATAAAATGGTCCTGCTGAACAAAATACTAAGCATAGTATTTTTAATTTGGTATGGGATTGAGTTATATAGACTCTGAGTTTTCCAAGAAAATAATACACTTATAGTTTTGGCATAATATGCCTGTCCTATACTGCTTTTTTGAAGCTGCAATATTAAATTAATACCTTCTTACTAAAATGGTTTTGATCCACTATACACTTCACCTGAGGGAAAAGCGAACAAACATTGAACCAATAAACTAAAATAAACTTTTAAAATTCCTCTTGTAATTACCAGTGTTATCCGCAGAAAAGAAATATACTGAAGCATGCAATTTGGCAGTTCTACTTCAACACTATCAGTTAAGAAAAAAAAAATAAAATAAAGTCAATGTAAATATAAAACAAAAGAAAGAACTTTCTGTTGAAAACATTGGAATTCTTTGTGGTCTACAAAAGCCCAACCCATCAGTAGTGTGAAAGACCAATTTACATACTACACATAATACTGGGGTGTAAGATATGAAGAAATAAGCAATTACTATGTTATCCCCCAAGCAGGTAGTTGAGAACAGGGCAAGGAAAGTGGAAACAAATGGATAAGGCATTTGATATTAGCTTGGAGACGTTCACCTTCCATTCTGTTGTACAGTGTGAATAAACTCAAAGATAGGCTCGTCTTTCAATGCTGTCATTTCTCAAAGTTGTACGTTTTGTGCACGCATGGAGCTGAAACAGAGGAAGCAATGTCTGACAGTCTGCTGCTAATAGAGACTAGTGACAAGCTCCTGCTCAGAGCAGCAGGGGTGGATCTGTGAAATAACTATCTGAAGCACTATGGTTCTTAGGGAGATACTGTCTGAATACATCGATGTTCCATAAAACACAAGTTCAAGCAGTCAAGCTAGAGATATAACAAAAAGGGGAGACAAAAAGCAGACAATTCTGGTATATCACCGTATTAATGAGTACAGGAGTGATGTCTGCTTCAGGCTCAACGTAGGGTAGACAGAAGCAAGCACCAGTACAAAAAAGAGATGGCTATTAACTTTGAACTCCTTCAAAAGAAAAGGGAATGCAAGATTGACCTGTAATGAAGATTAACTCACAGCTGTAACAGCTACACATGAATATTCTCAAGCTTTTTTAAATATCATTCAGCCTTCCATTCATCAATGCTCAAAAGTAATGAAGATTGCAATCTATCCAAGGGTTTAATATCATGTAGACAATCTGACTATAACAAGGACTTCAACAACAAAGGACCTAAAAGATTGACAAAAAAATTGAGTGCTGCTACCAGTATACACCAGAAGGTTAACTTTATAATGCTTAATAGCATCCCCAATTGGAACAGAGTCAGCGAGAAGGGAGAGCAAGAAGAACTGAACCTCTGGGAATTCATGAACTGATTGCCCCTTGTAGTTGAGGGAAATCTATTTGCAGAAACAAATTGACCTTGCCAGCTAGATAGAGACACAGATGCTAAATGATGTAACCAGGCTCCAAATCTGCTGAATCACATGTAGCTCTTGCAGCAGTGAAGAAAATGGTGGAGGCTATTTTTACTGAGGAAAGGACATTTTTGATGAAATAGAAGTGTCTCTGTTGAATCCTCAACAGATATCGAATGTAAATAATGGGCATATTAAAAGTCTATTGTTTAGTCCCGTTATATTTTATAACTCTAGTAGCTTATCTGTTCCCAGTGTCATATTCACATATTTGGATTAAAATACACATATATATCTTCATTTCTTATGGTAGCAAAAAACCAGTTACAGCTGTTGATCCTTACAAGTAAAAAAGTAGCAGAAAAAGCAGAAATAGCCCCAGCTGTAAGACGTGAAGACATGAAACATGCAAAACAGAGACCTAATCTATTTTTTAGCTTTTCATGTTTTTAGAGGACTTTTTTTCCAAAATGAATAATTCTATATAAAGCCTCAAATTTCCCCTCACTTGCAACAAACCCCATTTTGCAGGAAAAATTAGCTCAAAATACCTAAAGAATGTCTGTAATATTTTTAGTGAACTAAGGTTTCTGTGGATTGTAAAGGTTTAGACAAGCTCGAGGCAAGTCTGGACCAGTTCATGGAAAAGAAATCTAATGGCAATTGCTAAATGCAAAGCCAGTGGTGGTTTCTATGCAAGTACCTGGGGTTGGAAGGATATTCATAGGAGCTTAGTATAAACTTGTTCTGTTCTATCACTCTTCCATAGGCATCTGGGTTTAGCCACTGCTGCAAACAGGGTTCTGCCTTCAATGGGCTTTTGGTCTGGGCCAAGAGAAATTCTTACGTTTTGGTGACATCCAGACTCAGGAAACATCAGTTTTCACACAGTGGTTTATGCTGATCTGGAGAAAAGAGTATTGCATTAATGTGATGCATTTTAAAAGTCAAACCTAGAGTTTAGTATTCCACATATCCAAACTATTAATATGTATATCTTGTTCACTGCTGCAGTGTGTCTTAGAACTTTGCAAATAAGGACTTTCTCAATATATTCCTTGTTTGAAGGTACCTTTATTCAGTATTTCTTTTTTGTTTCAGTACCAAAGACTGGCTCTAACTAAATGTAGAAGGGCAAAGGAAAACTCAAGTGAATCACAAATCTGGCTGCAGGCTGCAGCATCCCAGCTTCTCTCTGGTTTTATGGAACATCCAAAAGTAGGTGAGAAAAACAGCTTGGCTTAGGTAGAGTCGAGAGAAGAAAGTAACAACTATGTCCATTTACATCAGCTTCCACTGATTAAGCCTCAAGGTCTACAAACTGCATTAGTGCTTGCTTTCTGATATTGGTTGAAGGAATTAATTTAAGTTCCAGTTTATTAATACTGTCAAGAAACATGATAATTCCTTATACCCAAAGACACAAACCAAATGTGATTGCCTGGAACAGAGTCACAGCAATGCCTTCAAAGCAGACTCCCCGCAAATTAGCTAGCTTGGGTACAAGTATCAGCCTAGATTGAGTTGTGTGCAAATCAGTTTTGATTTCAAAACCCACCCAAGAAACTTCATAAAAAAGCAGAGAGTTGTTTTATCTTGGCCTACACTCGTATCTTACCTACACGGTTACTCTCATTCACACTAGCTAGTTTAAGTGGCTGCAGAGCAGACGTAACTTAAGACAGAATTGGATACGACAGAGAAGCAACACAAGAAAACAATCAAACAATCCTTATTAGCAAAAAAAAATGAAATCAGGACAGACACTATTTAACTACTGCTGCATATCTTTGAGGACTTTGTTGAAAAGAAAAGTGTTCAGGTGGATTTAAAAGACAACTCTCTGTAAATAAATATCGGTACAAGCTCCGATAAGCTTCTACTGAATTCTCTAGATAGATAGATAGAGTAAAAATCAAAAGTGGCCAAATCTCAGGCATATTTCTCTCTGGGAAGCTAATTAAATAGATGCACCCCCCATTCTCCTTACAACTCATTGCTTCAAATATTTTAATATTGCATTTTTAAAAGGAAAATGGAAAATTACAAAAGCATGTCAATAATATAATGAGTTATATTTATAAGCCTCCTTTTTGCCAAGTGACTCAGGGCACTATACAGACAATTAAAGTCAAATTATAATCACACAAATTGTTATGAATGCATGTTATTAGCTAATTAGAGAAAAAATCTAAACCCCAAAATTAGACTAAATATAAACAAATGTGGCATTATTAAAAGTGAACAGTAGAGCAAAACAACAAGTTGTTTGTCTTAGTGCTGTTTCAGGAAGTTTAAAGATATTTTTAATAATTTTTGTGATTTGTTTAACTTGTATGTTGTTGGTGTTTTTACTTTAAAAGACATGAGGCAGGATTTTCAGACATCTCAAATTCTCATGAAATATTTATATGCCTGAAACTTATCCATGGATGGAAGAGAGAACACTGACCCTAGGCAGCTGGGCTTTCTGCAACATGTGCCAAAGAATAGCTGAAAAATCTCTTCTCTTAACTAGGGAACAACTTAAAAGTTGTCAGCAAGAAGGACACATTCCCTTCTAGAACTTGTGTGTAAAAATCAGGGCTGCCTGCAATTACCTCCATCCCTTCAAGACTGACATCCTGAAATTTTCTCCTCCATCCATTTTCAAAAAAAAAATGGAGTCAGACTTCATTACTGCAATGTACAAACTTTGTAAATATTGAAATTTTTGCTATGGAGGTAATTTACTCTGCTTTTTGGTGAGTTCTCTTCTGACAAAAGATTGATCTATGTTTGGACCTTTTCTAGAAAAAGGTGAGAATCCAACCAAATCTTCTATTCATTTTTACAGATGGCCACACTACTCAAGTTATGTTATTTGAAAAAAAAAAAAAAAAAAGTGTCTGGCATTTCGTATTGGGAAGAGCTTCACATTTCTGATTTGTGTTAGATGGACTCTGAGCACGTTTATTGAAGTCAGGCCTCAGGGATTTAGGCAGGGTGGGAGATGAGTTTCAGCTAAGTTTAGACATTGGCAACACCAGTGTCTAACTCTAAGCCAGTCAGCTGGGATCCTTCCATTGTCAGGGGGAAGAGGTAAGAACTCCGAGTGCTTATTTCATCTGGTCCAAAGTTTCAGGCATTTACTTCTCTTCATTGGAAGAAAGAACCTACTTCAGTTCCTTTCTGAAAGGGAGGAACCCTGTTATAAGGTGGTTTACCAGGCCCAATAAAACCTAATTCATTGATGAAATCCATGGTCACTTGTACAGTGTTAAACAATAAATATTAAAAAAAAAAAAGGATGAAAGCAGCATCAAGTGGTTATCTACTATGTCTTTGACTCAAACCCAAGTGAACTAAATATTTACCATTTCGCAACAATGTTTATCTACCCTGGCCTTAAACGTTTACCGTAATGAAAATTATGTAATTGTTTCAGGTGATCTACTAACCATTTCATGTTCCTTACCATGAGCCACTAGAACAGTTTTCCTCCAATCCAACATAAATCTTCACAGATGGAATTTAAGCTTATTGTTTTTTAACTTATCCTTGGTCATGGAGAAGAGCTAGTTTCCTGATCTGCAGCAACCCTTCTGTGTATCTTAATGACGCTGCCATGTCTTCATTTGATCTTGTTTGTCACTTTATAACTGGAGAATTTCTTGTTAACAACCACAATTCAAAATATTTTGACTTTGTTAAAAAGATGAAAAAGAAGTTTCCTTCTTCTTTAAAATGCTTTCACTGCCTTTAAATACTGAGGCTTTCAAAAATTTCATCCGTTTTTTTTCCCTTCAGCTGAAGAGATTTTACTAATGCCAGTTTGACAGTCTTCAAATACTTTACCTATTCTTATTTGAAAGAATAAAAAGTCAGTTTAGATGGTCTGTAAAACAGTTGTTCATAGCAGGGTTTTATTTTGTTTTCCTTAAATTAAAGCACAAACACAGAAACATGTGGGGCAGCAATAAAGAAGAAAGGTTTGAAAGAAATTTCTGTCTATGGCATTGTCTTTCCCATGAACATGACAGTTTGGGTAAAGTGGCTTTTTTTGTGGGGGTTTTGGCTGCTCCGCATTGAAAGTTCTCAGAAATTGTTGTGTGGTAGTGATACCATAATTTTTAAATACCAGATCCCAAATAACCCCATGAGGTGGGAAGAGAGTATATTGCCTGATGACTATCAAACTGTACTGGTTTTGGTTGGGACAGGGTTAATTTTCTTCGCAGCGGCTCCCACGGTGCTATGTTTTGGATTTGTGACCAAGACAGTGTCGATGTTTTACTGAGGTGATGTTTTAGCTATTGCTGAGCAGTGCTTACACAGCATCGAGCCATTTTCTGCTTCTCACACTGCCCCACCAGCGAGGAGGCTGGGGATGTACAAGAGGCTGGAAGGGGACACAGCCGGGACAGCTGACCCCGACTGACCCCAGGGATATTCCAGACCATAGGACACCACGCTCAGCAATAAAAGCAGGGGGAAGAAGAAGGAATGCAGGGATGTTCAGAGTGATGGTATCTTCCCAAGTAACCGTCATACGTGATGAAGACCTGCTTTTCTGGAACAGAAAACTAAACACCTGCTTGCTGATGGGAATTGCTCACAACGAAGTCCTCATTTTGCTTTGCTTGTGCATGCAGCTTTTGCTTTACCTATTAAACTGTCTTTATCTCAACCCATGATTTTTTACACTTTTACCCTTTTGATTCTCTCCCCAGTGCCACTGTGGGGGAGTGAGGGAGCAGCTGTGTGGGGCTGAGCTACCTATTGGGGTTGACCCTCAACACGAACTTGCAGCAACTCCTGAGGGGTGACAGTATCACTGCGCTACAGGCAGAAGACAGTGCACTGACTACAATGATGCACATTTGATCCCATGGCCAGGCACAATGGCATTTTAAATTTACCCTTGCCAGGAATTGTGAAGTTCCTCCATAATTTTTTTATGTATCCCTAGCCTAATGAATACAGCCCTAGATGAAAAAAAAAAACAACCAAACCAGTGTCTGCTTGCTAAAGTGGCCTAAGTTAATGTTTTCTGTCACATTTGGGGCAGCCTGAGAGCATGCACAGGATCAGTAACAGTGGTCAAAGTAACAACTTGATTGCTTTTGAAAGTGTGCCCCTTCCTCGGTAATATTTCAAAAGACCTTTATTTAATGCCAGTTACCACCATTAAAATCACCATTAATGTAAATCTCTTTCTAGCATATAATTTCTTCCATCTGATTTATCCTGGGGTTCAAAAGAATGTGTGAAGACATGAAGATAAGGGGGAGGAAAGATGACAGCTCCCTTTTAAATGCAACTTATTTCAGGTAAACAATTTGTACTTTCACCATTTCAATGTTAAACATACACTTCACTTTAACAAGCAATCAGTCCCAAACAGGGAGAAGTAACTAAAAGAGGCAGAAAAAAACCCCATTTCAATAGCAGTTCTTTTTCTTTACTATTTTTTCCCCCTTTCTTCCTGGATGAAACCGATTTCATTTTCTGAGCCTGAAATTACATTGTAATCTCAAAGCCATTTCTATTCTTTGTGCTCGAACACAGAGATTGCTGGTTACACCTGTTCTATTTTTTTCACCTTCTGTAAAACAGAAGGCTTGCGGGAGTCCTATTTTGACAAAGACTAAAAAGAAAGCAAGAGACAGAGTTGGTATACAAGTGCTTTAAAATCTCGTGTGCAGTGTATGAAAATTGTATTGCAGCATAGTCATCTGACTGGAAAGAAAACACGAGTACTGTTTCTGTGTTAAGATTGCCTTCAAAATAAGAAGTCAAACTGACTGCAATACAGCCTTGAGGCACAAAGGATTTGGGTCTGAATTTGGGGGGGGAATAAAAAACTTCTTCACAAACAAGATACGTACAAGAAGGCATGAAGACCTTGGTCTCAGGAAATGCATTCGAGGTACCTGTCATGAGTCAAGCAAATGAGGTCACAACTGTACATCACTCAGATTCAAAATTAAGCATAGGTCAAAATGTAAAATAAATGAAAGATCTCCATGTAGTTGTCCATTAAGAACACTAAAGTAAAATGCCAATGGTGAACTTCATAGTAAAGTCAGCGGTAGGGAGGACCATAGGCTAGGACTTAGTACCGGGAAAAAAGCACAATTTCTCTGGGGTTTTGTTTTGGTTTTGGTTGTGTTTTTGGTTTGTTTTGTGTAGTTCATTATTTTATTGTAGATCCTGAATAGTGAGAACCATCTAGTCTTTTTTGTCCCATTGTTATGAACAGGAATGATTATGGCTGTGCCTGCCCTAACCTACTGGCACGTGATAGAGCCCTAATCTGACAGTCATTCACAGTGGCACAGGGTGAGAGAAAGTCCTGTTTGGAGGAATACCTCTTCTATTGTGTGTCCAGATTTCACCTGATAAACTGTCAGACATGACTATGATACAAGTCTAGACAGCAATTCTTAACGTGTTTCCATAAAATAGATGTAACCTGCAGTTATGCCTCTGTGCTTAAAACAGGCTTGATGTCCCAGAAACAGGCACCTTCAGAGGATGAGTCAGCTTTTCCTAAAAAGAGACAGACTTTTCAAAAGTTGACTCAGATGACAACTTCTAGGAATAACAAAAAATATCATGAATCATCACACTGAGCTCGCTCTCTTTTTCATGTCTTTACCCACTCTTTAGCACAGAGGCCACTAAGAAAAGTTGACTTAGATCGACCATCCCTATTTAGACACCTGCAAATGAACAAGGAGAATCCCAGTCCTTGGCTGGAAGACTCCCTCTGCAGCATTTTTGAAGTCTACAAGTATGAATACAGACAGTAGTTTAGAGAGCAAGTGGACATGTGGAGGTGTTCCCAGGATGACATACTGCTTCCTGGGACTCTTTTTGCTTCCACTAGTGAAATAATTTAGTCCTATTTCCTTAATTCTGGACATAAACTCAGGTGTCCAGGCTAGTGTGGTAGCCATCCACCAAACCAATCTACAGATTCTGCCCTGCGAATATCAAAACCTGCAGAATGAATTATTGGCACTATAAAGTAAGATAATGTTTTATATCACATAACTTTCCTATAATATGGCATGATGTACAGCATAAGTTTTGCATTTTCTGAACAAATCCACTGATGTCAATGAATCCAATCATGTGAAAAAGACTGCAGAATTGGGATCACCCCTTTGAAACTGAATAGAGAATTAGAGACTCTTGGAGCCTCCTTAAAGAGTTTAATAGAGAATGATATCCTCATTTTAACAATTTATAGGATGGTTAAAAAAGCAATTTTAGAAAGACTCTCATTTTCTATTAAATTCTATAGGGTTTTTAGAGTAATTTCTATGGAACTTGGTATTTCCATTTCTATAATTTATGTACAGTTCTGCAAAGTTTCTTGTTTTATTCGTACTAAATCCACCAGACTTTTCCAGAAGGATCTGTAGCTTCCTATTTTCAATGCATTTAATTTTGGAAGAGCTGGGGGTTTTTTTTGTTTGTTTTAAAGACACACATAAAAAATCTACTGTCATAAAATTCAAAATGATTAGTAAAGAGTTAAAATAATTCATAGGCTTCCTCACTCCCGCATTGCTGGCAAGCTCTTGGTAGATTTGCAGCAATAATGTATACACAGAAATTAATAGTACTACTTATACAATAAGAAGAAAAAAGAAAAGGTCTCCATTATACTTGATATACCTGGGACAGCACAAGGTAAGCTGTGCATAGCACATTGTGCATCATGCATCTTATCTTAGATGGATGGTCAAAACCTCTGGAAAGCATATGGCTTAAGCAAATTAAGAGAGTCTGAGGCTGTTTACTAATGAGGAAAAACTAAGCAAACAAAAACAAACGTATTAGTCCATCGCTAAGTAAAGGGCACTGTATGACAGCAACAAAATAAACAGATAAATCAGTAAAATCCAGTAATCCTGCCAAATAAATCATAGGCTCAGTGACAATTAAATGTAGCCTACTTTGACTCAAAAATATCATTGCATCCTACCAGGCTAAAAAAAGACTTTGTAAAACCTTCCAAGCAATCATGTTAGTTTAAATCACCTGAATTAGCAAACGATAGATGGCATTAGCAACTGGGTCTAGTGGAAGGTGTCTCTGCCCATGGCAGGGCGGTTGGAACTAGGTGGTCTTTCAGGACCCTCCCAACCATTCTATGATTCTATTATTTAATATGAGAGGGAAAAGTAATCTGGCAGAAAGATCAAGGGTTGTTAAGGTTTGTTGCTTTCTCATACTTTTTTAAAAGACTAGGGCCAGGAAAGACCATTGCAGTCATGAGATCAAGGGTCCTCACAGATTGTTAAGCCCAGGTGTGAAGTAAGCTTCTGCACAAGAAGCAGACTGACACTTGTCTGACACAGCCAGGCATTGGTCTGAGCTCTTCAATGGATTCCTACCAACCTCTCCACAATAAATCACCCCCTAAATTTAGAATGTCCACCAAGTTCTAACATTAAGACTAATGGCAAGGAACATGAAAGTATTATGTTTTAGTGTATTGGCTTTGTGTGGCAAGGTTTTCGTAAGGGGGGGGTTACAGGGGTGGCTTCTGTGAGAAGCTGCTGGAAGCTTCCCCCATGTCTGACAGAGCCAATACCAGCCGGCTCCAAGACAGACCTGCCGCCGGCCAAGGCCGAGCCCATCAGTGACGGTAGTAGTGCCTCTGGGAGAACAGATTTAAGAAGGGAAAAAAAAGTTGCAGCAGGCACAGCAACTGCAGCCAGAGAGAGGAGTGAGAAGATGTGAGAGCACCAGCCCTGCAGCCCCCCAGGTCAGTGCAGAAGGAGGAGGAGATGCTCCAGGCGCCGGAGCAGAGA
>JAVJGG010000054.1:43311596-43322468 GCA_035590195.1 Aviceda cuculoides
GGGAAGTGATAGCTAAGAAGTGGGGCATTTTTGTCCCTGGGAAGAACAGTAATTGAATAGATGTTATGAAATGGAGTGTTGTTTTACCTGACTGAATTCTGAGTCAGATTTATCCCGCACAGCTGTAGTATTTCCAAAATTTTCTAGCAAAATAAAGATATATATCAGTTATAGTGACTCTATAATGCCAAAATGGAATATAGACTGTCACAGAGTAACACTGGAAACGATACAAGCTGGGAGAGAAGTGGCTGGAGAGCAGCCCTGCAGAAAGGGATCTGGGGGTGCTGGCTGACAGCAGGCTCCATACGAGTCAGCCGTGTGCCCTGGCAGCCAAGAGGGCAAACCCCATCCTGGGGGGCATCAAACACAGAATAACCAGCTGGTCAAAAGACGTGGTCATCCTGCTGTATTCACTGGTGTGGTCTTACCTCAAATCCTGTGTACAGTTCTGGTCCCCACAATTTAAGAAGGATGCTAATGTCCTTGAATGCAATGAAGCTGGTGAAACAGCTGGAGGGAATGTCCTATGAGGAAAAAAACAAGAGCTGCACACACTGATGCATTTCAAATCTTTTAGAAAGAGCAATGAACACTTAGAATTCAATTGTTGCACACAGCCAGGGATCTGTTTCTACGTGTCTTGCCATAGTCATTCATATAGCAGCTGTTGCAAAACTTTCCTAATAAGTGTCATGGCTTCACCCCAAACTACTCACACTTCAGAATCATCTTTTCATAAATAAGATCATACTTCAGACTTCCTGCAGGTAATGGGACTACAATTTTAAAAGCCAAACACACTTAAGAGTAGAGTATCTTAGGAAAAAAACAGTGGCTATTAGAAAAACTGGAGGAAAGGTGAGACTTCATACTGCTACCAGAATTGCACTCCCATCAAAAAATACACCATCTTTCAAAGAATCTACCAGCATTATTTCCTACATCACTACTGTAATCTTATTTCATCAGTCCTTCCTAAAGGATGAAGTCTGTAATACTGATGTCTTTAAACAGTGCTGCCAGACCCCTGAGTACCCCAACGGGCTCTAACTGCCCTGAGCAGCCTCAGCTAGAACCTCCACCCGCCCAAAAGTTCCCTTCGGCCAGGCTCTGCATTAAAGCTCAGGCTCTCAGTTCCAGTGTTTGCTTGAGCTGTGCTGTATGTGCGTTATGCTTGATTCTGTGCTGATCTTAATCTGCTTGCTTGTCTTCCTGATTTGATCTCAGATCTGCGTTATGCCTATCGACTTACTTTTTGATTGCTAGCTTGTTGGCAAGCCCTGATTGTTGTCAGTGGATCTGCTGCTCTTGTTCAGGTACCCAAGTGATATATAAATTTGGCTTCCAAGAGGATAGACATGCACATGCACAGTAAACAGAAAGAACATCATAGGTATCTCTTATCTGGTGGTGTTTTAGATGTTCCAAATTCTTTGTGCCATGCATCTCTTCCACAGAGTTGTTGCAGAGCTGCGCCTGGCTGTACTGTAACGCTTTTTCAGTTTGCTAAATTTCTGCAAGGGCTGCTAGGTAGGGGAGGAGGGGAAAGGGTTGGGGGGAAACCCTCTACACTTGACCCTGTTTGGCTCATTTTTCACAACTGACATGAGGAATCTGGGGGAGAGAAACACAGGCTCTCTTGTTGTAACTTCCAGTGTTATAATCGTTTTTTCTATACTAATTCCTAAACAAGGAGGCGGGTACTCAAGATCCTCTGACCTTACTTCCATAGAGCCTTAAGTGCCATTAGGCCTACAAGTTCTAAGATGGCTTACTGCTGTAAAGATGCTTAAATAAAAGTTAAAATACATCTGCTTAAATACATATTTGAAGAGTGAAGCTTGTGTGTGAAGAGTGAAGCAGTGTAGTGCTGAAACCATTTAGAGTTCCATAATGTATAGTGACATTAACCTGCCAAAGTTTAAAGGTAAATATACTTGAATGTGTCTTTAATTCAAACATACCTAAAGATCACTAATAATTGGTGCTATAGTTCATTAAAATCAGACAGAAGTAAAGCAGGGTTTTAACTACAAAAGCATCTGCTAGACAAAAAAAACTAATAAAAGGCTCAGTAAACGAAACTCTGTATTTTGTTTTTCCTTCCAGGTTTACTTTGTTCAGTAGCTTGCTTGGGATGGGGGGCAGATCAGTGAGAAGGGGCCAACAAATTGTTCACAGTTCCTTTTGGGACCTAGAAAAGTTTTACTTTTCATTCATTTTCATTCACTTATTAGACTTCAGTGTGAATCTGAGGTTTGGTCTCATTCTCTGCTGTGCTACTAGTGGGTAGATAATAGTATCCCAATTTGACAGCACTTTTATTGACAAAATGTGCTCTAACGTGGAGACCGAGACTCTGTTCTGGACAAATGAGCTTTGGTTACACTTGGAAACTTTGCTCCTAGGTTTATAAACTCAAAATACTGACAGAATCTGAGCTGAAAGTTAAGAAAATATTCTGGATAAAATTTAACTTAACTGTAAGAGTGAGAAAGAAGGAAAAAAAGAGTTGTCTTCTTGGTGAAAACTGATTGAGGAAAAAATTAAGGCCTTCAGATTTCAAATCTGTGTTTTTAAGAATTTTGTTTTTTAACTGTGCTTAATAAATGTTTAGTTTACATTCTTGCCAAATTCACAAAGTATGGTCTTTAGGCTGAACTATAATCTCCAGTGTATATAAGTAATTACAACTCCTAATCACTTTTAATTTAAAAAAAAAAAAAAAAAAAAAAGACAGGGGGAATAGCTATCTAAATGACAGATGATTAGGGATAGACTTTAGATGTCCTGGCTCCTATCTTGTGATAACCCCTCACATGCCAACCAACCTAAAGGTTTTCTCTAGTTCCATACTCGATTCCTCTGTTGGCTCAGATCATCTGGGGTTTGAGCTTACGATCCATGCACAAACTATTAATGATATCTGTTATTTATTCCTCTTTCAATAAGCCAGCCTCAGTATCATAGTTCTGAGTCTCAGCTGAATGGAACCCAAACCAAATGGACTGCAAGGCATGTAGAAACATTACAGTTTCAGTACAATGGAAAATAACACCTTTTTCTTATCTTTCTGATGCTTCGTTCTGTGTTGTTATTTCTTCATCTGTTATCTTGCTGTCCTAGTGAAAACATTCCTCAGAGCCATGAGGAATCCCCCTATAACACTGGAAAAGAAAAACTAGTTATCAATGTGGCAGTAATTCACCCTAAATCAAGTAGAAATAGGCAAATAGGTAAAAGATGCAACAATATCAATTAAGCATGCAGTGAAAGGATCGGTTTCTATTCCTCTTTGAATGATGGATGTCCAAACTGGAGGGCTTTCTTCCATTATACCTGTTTCTAACTTATACAGCTATTGTGTAACAGCTCGATGGAATATATAAGTTTGCTTTAAAAGGGGTAAACATAATGAATTTTGTACTGATATACTAATGTATTTGAGGGTTTGGGCTACAGTCGTTCTTCCCTTGGAGCAGAGCATGGCAAATTCAGATGACCAAGAGTGTAAAAGAAGAAAATGCATGTTTGTTGGATGAAGACACTGAATCCCCAAAACTTAAGTCAGGAATTGCATAAATATGTGGTTGTTTCTGTGATTCAATTAATTGTTCACTGTTGTCAGCAGCCCGTTATGAAGGTGCTTATAAAACGCCTGCTAAATTAGGGGGAGAGGAGGGAATCCCAATATGGATCAGAATAATCAAATCAATCTACTTGTTTTCTGAATTCCTCACATTTGAATGCTGTGCTCACTGAGGAGGAGTGGAAAATAAATACTTATGAAAAACCGTGGCTTTCAAGAAAGCTATTTTCTTGACAAATTAGTATTGCTTCTTGTGGAAGAGTTTTGATTCTTTTAATGATTCATTCAGCAAGAACTCAATACAGACTCTTGCACCCATGCTTACACAATGATATCTGATACACTGAAATAATTGGCTGTGAGAGTTATTTCAGTACCCGTTATTTAATTATTGGTGCTTCTGTGACTTCCTTTGTCTCTAAGTGTCTTTATAGTCACATTTTACTTTCATTTTGTTCTTCCTTGAATCTTTTGATGTTATGCTAGCAATTGTGTTAGTGTTGTTCCATATAAGTGATCTAAGGATGGTGTCTGAGCACCACTGTCACTGTCATATCATTTCCAGAAGGCTACTCTGCCCCCTTAACACAGAAGGGAAAGACAAGATACCTCTATTAAGAATCAGGAGTTTTGTTCTCTGAGACAGGCAAGAAAAGATGGAAGAGACCGGGAACTTGGGGTACGTTACCAAATGCCAACCAATTAATTTGGGGTGATAAAACTTTGCTGGTATTATTTTACTTCGTTCAGCACTGGGAGTGGGTTATAATCCCACCAGATCCTGTGGAGATCTTTTAACACCAACTGTGAAAAAGTTTAAGAAATTAGACTGGGTCTTCACTGGGATTTACAAGCCCCAAAACTTCTAGTGTCCTATAGCCCTTGGTTAGCTGATGGAAACTTATGTAAATAGTACATGCAGGCAATAAGAATTAGATATCCTACTTTACTAACCAATACAAGTAAAAGGAAAAAAAAGTCCAGCATATTTCTAATGCCACCTCACTCAAAATGTTAATAAAGTTGAAGATGTAGAAACAAGTTACTGACTTTGAAAATAATTATTTGCATTCAGTGATAAGGAAATGATGACCTAGGTAGGATATCATAATTATGAAGTGACTGGCTACTAACAAACCTAACAAAAGTAACAAGTGTCCAGCTGGGACCTGTCAGACAATTTGATAGTCAAGAAAATCACTGGTAGTTCTTCTCTCCATTTAACATCTTACCTGGCTATCAGGTCTTTGTTGACCCAAAAAAGGAAAAGCTACAAAATGATGGCTAATTTCAGTGTAGTAAAATAGAAAATGAGCTTTTCATCACTTCTGTGCTGTACCTTATTTCTTACAGTCCATCTGTCAACACAAGTAATATATTTAAGAAAAGAAGTCTGATATCTGGTTATATCTCATGTAGGAGTACTTTCCAATATTGACAGTACCTTTAGTAAGAGGGTTCATTTATTTGGGAGGGTTTTGGTGATCATGGGTTTCCTCTTTTGCAGTCACTCTTTGTGGCACACAAATCCAGTTTCCAGGTCTATAGTCTTTTAGGGGCTTGGGGGGTAATTTTCTCATTGTTTAGCAGGTTTAATGTGCCTTTAGTAGCATATCCTTCTTGAACTTTTATTTCCAGTAATATGTCATTTACCAAATGACAAACAAAATAGAAAACAAATCAAATTAAGAGTTGATGACAAATTGGTAGTACTATCTGCCACCTGTAAACAAAAACCATGTAAAAGAGAAAATTACTTGTCCATCTATTGTACAGGTCATGGTGATGCAGTTGCTGTCTGGAGTACTTAGAAATTTTATTAGCTAAAAAGCAGAAATGGACAAAGCTCCAACCAGATACATTTTCCTATTCTTCCCTCCAAGACCCACTTCTAGAACTCAGAAGTTTCTTCAGCTAAAATTCCCAATTGCTAGGCAACTTACACAGAGTACAGGGCCATGTGACTAGTAGACTTTATTTTATGTTTGAGAAAAACTCAGAAAATCTGATATAAAGCAGTGCAGAAATGTCTTTAACAGCCTAGCCAGCTCATAGAGGCAGAAGACTCAGAAGTGACACCAAGCTGCTGCCAGTGCTACCAGAAAACTCAGGACAAATTGAAGAAAGGTACCTACTTGTCTGCAATGTCAGGGGAAAACTGAGAAGTCATGACAGTAATAGAAAACTTATGTGAGAAACATGTGAGAAAGATGCATATAAGCGGTACAGGTTATAGAATGACTCAAGAGTGGCTCTGAGTGTAATTATGGGTGCTAAGGACAAGCTACAAGGACCCACAGTTGCTGTAGGAAGAGCCTTGAGCAGCAGCTATGACAACCAGAGATGAATTTAAATAACATGCTCTCACCTGCCGGTAAAAACCTTTCCCCTTGGACTCAGGAAGATGTGATGACAGGACAGACAGAGATAAGAGAGAAAATGAATGAATTTGTCCTGTAATTGTGAGACTTAATCTATCAAAGAAGGAGTAAAGTTGACAGTAATATCAATGGACTTTCCATTCAGGCTTAGATGAGCTTGGAGGTGCAATTCATAACATCCGTAACAGTCTTCTCACTGGTTTCTTGAAGAAATCTATTGTTCTTGACAATGGTGTACAAAGCAATTAAACCTTTATGAATAAGGTTTCTCTTTAAGATGTCAAAAAAATAGTAGAGCCAACACTTGACCATTCCACCTCTGTCAATGTCAGTGAGAAATCACCAGTGGCACAGGTCTTCTATGGAAAATTAATTCATTCTATTTTTAGCCATTATTAATATTTTTCAGCTAATGATCCCTGCTCAGATTTGTCATTATCTTTTGTTATCAGGTTATCCTCTATAACTGCATCATACCCTTGCAGGAAAGGATCAGAAATAAATATTATCTGCTAATTAAAGTTCCAAGAATTTTTGTCTTGAATTGAGTGATTATTAGGCTTTAGGTAAATGCTTCAGATTCTTTCTGATTTACTTGGTACACATTCACTTTCTTCACTTACTAAGCAAACTGGCACTGGTGTTCTCTAGCCCAAGTCTGCAATAAATGATTTTGGAGTATTTCTCAGCTGCCCGTCCTTCAATTCTTAAGAATCCTCTTGAATTCTCAAGTCTTAAAAAAAAAAAAAGAGAAAAAAAGTTCTGCCTCAGTTGTTGTGGCTGTCATGACAGTTCAGAACAGGAATATTTCACACTAAAATAAGAATTCTTCAATGCTATTGGCTCCTACTTCAAAATGGAAGTAGAATACACTTTGCAATTGATTACCTGTGGTAAACAGCATATCCCAATTCAACTGAAGAGGGGGACAGTGTTCCATTAGCCAAGCTAGCAGGAAAGGGATTTCATAGCCTCTGAGACAGTTCTAAGTATTTGTGAAAATCAAAGTCAGTCAAGCCCTAAGCAGAACAGCTTGGGCTTATGCTGCCAAGCACACACACGTGCAGGGTTTATGCAGATTAAAGTGTCATTTCTAGGATCCATGTTCCATGGGTGCTATAATGCTTCTCTACTCAGTAAGCACTGCGCAGTTTTTAATCAAGTTGGTAATCAATTCAACACCAAAAAATGATTGGTTAACATCTGTGATTTAAAACTCCTTCCTCATAAAATAAACTGTGTTGTATAATGTAGGTCTCATCGGTTTCATCTTTATCGAAGATATTTCCTCAAGCCAGGAAGAGCTGTGACTAAATTTCAGTCTAATGACTGACTGGAACCAAGATCAGAACATATGTAATCTCTACAGGAACAGCACTGGCCCTACAGAAAGAAGCTGCAGATATTTGTGTCAAATGTTACTATAGGACACAAATATTGAAAGTGAAGATAAAGGTTTTCTCTTCCCAAATTGTCTTGTCCGTCACTGCTTCAAGGGGATTGAGAAACATACATTCCATTTCCCATCTGGATTACTCTCATGCGTTTGACTTCTGGTCATTTATAATCCAAGATATAATTTAATGTGTTGAATAAGTATCTGGTAATATAAATCTATTATGGCTGGCCATCACAAGCTACGGTCCAGTATATAGTACTGAACACCTGAAGAAGTGAAAGAAAGAAATGGATTTCACGACTTATGTTCTATTTTGTGTTCCTTACTGCATTTTTCTTCTCCAGCTTTTTAAGAAATAGAATTCTTACCAAAGAAGACTGAGATTTATTTTGTAAGATTCCTGCACATTCAGCCATCTTGGGTACTTTAGAGGAACAGCTAACTCAAGATGACTTGTTTTTTCCTCCTGTACTTCATGGAATTTCAACTTTTTGTAGGTATCAGCTGGAAGTGAAAATGCTGAAAAACTTAAAGGAGGCAATTATTCATGATTTCACCTTTTTGCCAGGTCAGTCACAGTGGGGAGGAGGACCAACAGCTTGTAAGTGTGAGGTTTTAGGGGAGCTGGGCATCTAGATGGTTTCTCTAAGACAGCTGTGGATAGGTCTTGCACATCCACAGCGTAGGCTTCATGAGGCGTCACAAATGTTTGACATGTACATTAAAAGATTTGAATCAGGAAACTAATTAAAGCTCAGTGAGCTTGTGTAGGAAACCTTTCCCTAGGTTTTTATCCCTTTTATCCCCTTTTTATCAGAGAGACTGTGTCTGCAGCATACTGAAGTTACTGAAACTTCCATCACACATTAATATGAAATTACTACTGAGTTATTCATAGCACAACCACTAATTTGGGATAGTAACAAGTATGATTTCCCTGGTCTTCCCCTAAACTTCTTTGCAGCTATTCTACCATCTCCAGAAAAGTTTTTCTTACACAGCCAAACACCATTTCTGTAAATTCAGAAACATGACAGTTATTTTCTTTCTTGGATGTAGCCTCCTCTTCCCGAAGTTTAAAATACAGTCAGGGAAGGTATTTCTCATTGGATACTTTGGCTAGTAGAAGTCTTTGAATGAGTTCCTGTATCAAGGTCTGTAAAGCTAATAGCATCATTTGTAAGCCACTTTGTAGGAAAGTTTGTGAGAACTTTACTGTTCATCAGCAAATAAACAGATTACATCATGAAAAATTCTCATTTCTTATATCGGAGTCTGTCTTGAAAACAGCATTTTGTGAATATATTCTGGCTTCTCAGAGGTGAAAAATATCAGGTTTCAATTACCTCTTACCAATTTGTTACATTGTCTGCTATAAAAAAAACACATGGATTTAAGAAATATGGAGCAGACAGGTTGAGATTTTCCACCAGTGAAAATTCAGATCATATAATGAGCTTTCCTGATGGTCACTATATTTACTAACAATGGGGATAAACAGCCTTTACCGTGGACTTCAGTGGACTGGTTTTGTTAAGCCTGGCCACATATGTTTAGATCCACCACAGACTCACTGTCAAATTTCCACTCTACAACAATTATTCATGTCAAAATGGAATGGGTAGAACATACACTTGAGAAACTGCGGAACTTGTGCCATCCATATTTTTTTCTCTTCTGTTTGATAACATCCAGAGTTACACAGGCTACAGGCATCACAAAGTCAAAGAGGAAACAGAGAAGGTACTCCCTCCACATGTTATGATCCTCACAGAGGAATGTGAGTTTTCTCGGTATCTTCCAAACAGCAGTTTGTTGCACTGAGTTACTTCAGGGATGCAATAAATTTTTACGCAAGAGCAAAATTAAGTGCTAATTCTTGCAAAATGCAGAACTCCAGGATGGTTTTAAGCTCTTTATGAACCATGACACCAAGGGAATTCTGATCTGATGGCAGAGTTCTGGAACAAAGGGCAGAACTGTGTGGACAAACACACAAATAAATATTGATGTGCTCAGCAACTGGACATCTTCTGTGAGATTTCATCCTGAGGGTTGGTCTATAGCTCAGATGAGTCCTCTCATACTGATGTGGGAGAAGGCTGGATATAGTTCACAAATACAGTTCAGATAATGTGGAACAACTTCTGGGCTGTTGTGCAAAAGCCAAATCCCAGATGAAAATTTCTTATGGAGAGCCCTGCTTCCAAATGTTCCACAGAAATCGCTCTTATTTCAGCATCGTCACTGAACGCTGAGACTTCCCATCCACCTGCCAACAGCTTCCTAGACAAAGTGTAGAATGTTATTTTTTTTGCCATAGAAGAGCCAAAGTCCTGTAAATTCAAGAAAAAATGTTTATGTGATATACATATAAGCAAGGGCATACAGCAGTAATACATCGCATGGAATATGCAATGATATTATCTTGAGACTAGCCTTTTCTGGCATGATGTGTAGTGTACAGAAGCTCTGATTTCTCCTTTATGATGGGGTTAAAATTCCCTTTCTCTGAGAAAAAAAAAAAAAAAAAAAACCACACAAAAATAAGAGAATGTGCAATTTTGACTTTGCAAAGCTAAAGTGCAGCTGACCTATTAATAACATATCAAATCAGGAAGCTAATCTTCTAGAAGTGCTTCAGTGAGGGCACAGTTAAATGTAACATACTAAAAGGCCTCCATGAAAAATCAGGAACTGAGAACAAACTGAAGAAACAGAGGAGAGTAAGCAGACATAACTATGGCATGCAGATATATGTAGAAGAGGAAAGGAAAAAGCTATTAGTATAGGCCTGAGTTTATCCACAGTGAAAGAAGGTTTATGAAGGTGGTATCATCTTTCATAGACCTATCAGTTTAATAAATTGAGTGATAAGAAGATGGTGAGATTATGATTTCTTAGTGATATAGTTTGTAGCATTGCTTCATATTGTATTTTTTTGGACAGCGAATTCTGAAGCACTCGTGTAATCAGCTCCTGTAAAATGCAAGACAGACATACAAAGAACATATTATATGCTGTTAAGTACTTGCCCTTTTCATATACGCTGTAGGGGCAAAGCAAGATGCATACATTGGTTTTCCTTTATATTAGACAGCATTTTTGTTCAGCATGCTCACTTTATGACAATGCACGACAAACACTGATGTCAATCCACACCATCTGAAACCATCATATTCATCAAGAAACTCTGAAAAGAGTCTTCCTTCCCCTCACTTTAAAGTTCCTACTCTCGTTGATATTGATGTGTTCATTAGCAGTAGAGTTAGTTTACTTTTTCCAGAATCAAGCAAACTTACACTTTCCCTCTTCTACCACATCTCTCTAAAAAATAGGTAGAAGAAAGGACAGAAATGTGCTGTAAATGCTTCTGACAGGAATAGCTATATTGTCGTTGGAGTTTCAGAAACTCTTCTGTTTTGTTTTTTTTTCTCTGTTAAAGGAATTTTTCCCCATACGGGTTGCTAGGGGGACAAATGGCTGAGTACTTAAGATAA
>JAVJGG010000054.1:43327221-43351406 GCA_035590195.1 Aviceda cuculoides
TTTGTTTATCTTAAGTACTCAGCCATTTGTCCCCCTAGCAACCCGTATGGGGAAAAATTCCTTTAACAGAGAAAAAAAAGAAGAGTTTCTGAAACTCCAACACTAGTGTTTGAAGATGTGTTCCTGCTCAAAGAGATGAGGGTGTTCTTAAGGTACATTTGTTCTACACTTTTTAGGTTTCTTTCCCCTTTATATATGGTAAACAGTATAAAATAATTTTATCTGTGGATCTTTTTCAAAGTTAGCTGAAGCCAATCAAAATCCTCTCTTTTGAATTTCATAGGCTTAGGGTCAATCTTTATATAGGAATGAACCCCTGCCATCTGATAAGGGAGGGTAAAAATTATTTGGACCATGAAAATGGATGAGCCTCTTGACTTTGTGGGAAAGCATATTTTCTCTATTTAAAATTTCCAGTTTAATTGTTTCTTGTTTCTTCTGTTCATTCTCCACACAGACAAAACACGTACTCATCACCTGTGGTTATCAACTGGCAAAACTGTATTTTCTCTTAGCACATTAATTACTATCTCTCAGGCCAAGTACTTTTATGGATATACATTAATGCAAGTGTTTATCATCTGTTTTATGCACCGTTTACTCATTGTAAAGATACCGTTCCTTTAATAATATCTGCAAACTATGTTTTATTTTAAAATGTATAACAAAAGTCTGAAATCAACACATCAATGCAATAGATGTCTTTGGTTCATTGCCCATCTTTAAATTTGACCAGCTGATTTAATCAGTGATACCTCTTTTTCCTATTCTGATCTTTGACTCAGTGTGTAATTTCTCTACCTGTAGATGTCTGATCCAGACATCAAAGGAGTCTCAGTGATGCAGAAGCTCAATGTCTTGATTTACAAAGAAGGCTTAAGGTTTCCACTGAGTAGTCAGAATTTGCAGAAGTAGCTTAATAAATTCTATGTTAAACTCCTACTGAGAATCAGCAAACTTCCTGGAGAGACAATGCTGATCACATGAAATCTGGTGGGAAAAAAAAATGAAATCCATCCGTTTAGAAATGGGAGAAGTCAGTGCAATTTTTGCCGTTACTGCAAGTGCTCATTCTATCTGTCCATATCCCCAGTGATGTGCAAGTGAGATGCATTTGCACACATTGATGGAAGAAGGTTATGGTTACATGTTCTTGTTTTATTAAATTTCTTTATGAGAGAATGATATTGTGTATTGTATGCAGTGTTTCTGAGTATATAAAGGGGAAAGCATAATGTATTTTCCTTGGAGAATAGGATTTATGTGCTGCAAATGTCTGATATGAAGTAATGGTTTTGTGAGGGATTACTGTCAATACTGCCTGTTTATGAATCAAAAGCTATTCAGCAATCGTAAGCAGCTGAAAGCTGAACATCTGGGGCAAGAGTCAGCAGAAAATTTTGCTACCTCTAGATATTGTCTTTGCAGGGGATCAGTTTATCTAGGTTGAAATAAAGGCCAGCTGTGAAAAGCCAAATTAAGAAATAAACCTCCCTCAATGGAGTGAGGACAGCAAAGTTGACACAAATGGAAGTATAGAATTCGCTCCTCAAGAACTATTCCCTTTCTTTAAATAATATGCATAGGTAGACAAAGAGAAAAGAATTTGCATATAACCTCTATGGCATACACCAATGTGTTACGGGCAAGAAGAAATGAGGAAGAAATGGAAAATAATCTTCTCAGGCAATGGTCTCCAGCTATGGGTTTAGATCCTTCCCTAGTGCAGATTTAAAACTGGGGTTTTAGGAAACTGCAATTTACGTCACTGATACCCTTGAGGAGACATCCAGCTTTGCTTGATAAATGGGTATGTGACTAAACGGGATTGGTCAGGAGAAGATATTTTACCAGAAATACAAAGTCATTTCTCCCCTAATTGCTGATCTCTGCTAAGAAGTTCAGTGTTCTCTTCAGGCTGTACAGGGACATGCCTCTTTTATCGCTCTAAAAATGTGCAACAAAGTCATTTCAAGCTTTTCTGTTAAATTTGGTGGGCTTTCAATTAGACCTTTTAAAAAGTGTATAACAGAGCTCTTAGCCAGTAATTAATTCTTTTTACCATTAACAAATGTATGTTACAAAAAGCTGCTGAACACTGGGTAAGGAAATGACATTTCTGAGGTCCATTAGAATCTTCCGCAATCTGACCTGTTCCCCACTATCATAACTGTGGTATTATCAACTTATCTACTAAACCCAAGATCTTAATTTTGGCCCCATAGAACTTTGGTTAACAAACCTAAAACACTCAAACTGATGTTTTTGCATGTTAAATGTCTCCATTGGGCTAAAAACATTTTGGAAGATTTCAGCCAAGAGTCCTGTGTTTCTAAAGACAACGTAAGGGGAAAATATGTTTCTTTTGTTAAGAAAGGAATCATACTTGGGGAGTTTTAAGTTACAGCTAGGGATTTCCTTTAAATCCTACTTAGGTAGGAGAATTGTAAGAGATATCAGGGGGTGGATAACTAACTTTCTGGAAATTTACAGTGGATGGAGATCAATGAGCCACTTTAGAATAGACACTTAAATTTAACATAACTACAGCTAGAGAAGACAAATCCTACACTGTCTGAGAATTGGGGGACACTCAGAAAGTCTGCTTTGGAAGAAAGGGGCTTGGAGGAAACAAGAACATCAAACTGATAGGTGAAAAAGATAGTCCTGAATTTTCACATTCTTGTCATTCAGGAAGAAGGGAAGTCAGTGAGTTAAGTGGTTTGAGAGTGGGAGGAGAAGATTTTTCTTTCCCCTGCCAAAGATTCCAGAAGTTGACAGCAGAAGCAGATACAGGTGAGCAAGGAGTTTGAGACAGGCATTGGGCAAAAGCAATACTTAGATAAGTCAAAGAGTTGATGGACAGAAAGAAACAGTAGAGGCTGATTATGGATTAAGACTGTATGAAGAATAAGCACTTAAAGGCCAAGGTAAGAAAGAGAGTTAGAAGAATAATGAAGTCAAATGAGCAAAGTGACTTAAAACTAGATCATGGGATGTGTGAAGGAGAAAGGAGGATGACATATTTAGAGAAAGAGTTTGGGGCCCTGGGTAGGGAATCTGAAGGAAACGGGAAGCTAGGACTTTTTGAGCTGAACAGTTAAAAAGTGGCCAAAGGGATAGCAAAGACTTGGTTATTTAGTGTAAAGAGTGAGCCTAAAATGAGAAGATGCTCATAAGAAAGAGGCAACCCTGTATCAGGGCCTAGTTTGAAGGCTCAGGCTTGAGACAGGATACAGCATGCTCTAGAGAATGCTCCTTCAAGGCTCAGTGATGGCCTTCGGCACGCAGGTCTACGCAGTGGAGGTAAAGCTTCTTAGCCCTACCGACCGCTCCTGAGAGCATTAGTGTTTCTCCACACAATGCAAATTTTACTTTCAGTTTACTTAGTGGAAAGCAGCTCTAGGAAAAATATAGGAACAAAAGTTGAGACTGTTAATACTAATATTCCCTAGCTTCCGTGCACTCAGCTTTGCAACCTTATTTCAGGAAATTAATGGAATTGTTCTTCAGTGTAATTAGTTATTTGTAATAAGGTTGTGTAAGAGTTTATAAATTCTAATGTTAGTAAACAAAACTTACATTCCCTGGCCTGGGAATAACAGGCTTTTATATTAACAGCTAGTGTTGCAACTTTTTGTTATGTCTTCATGTTCATTAAGTCATTTTTCTTTACAGCTACTGCAACAGCAAATGGTTCTGTCATTAAGCCCTTCATAGAAATTTACTATGATTTTATTGAAATGGAAAAGAGGCAATGCTTTGAGACTTTAAAGAATTTCTTAATGCACTTCACTAATTTCTGCTTTATTTGAAAACTGCTCTTCATTATTAACACAGCTTCCCCTGCCTAAAATAATTCCTGTTATTGCCATTTCCATATTCACAGCCATAGAATGGGTCTGCGGGCTTGTCAGATTTAATCTCTAAAAAGCAGCAAAGTTATCAAAATCTGTCAAAAATATATGTGTATTAACATCAGATTTAGCCCATGAAGGAAGGAATGGAGTGTGAAAAGTATGGCTGAATAGACTAATTAAATTTTAATGGAGCTTCAGTTCTATTTATTGGATCTGTATTTGTCACAAAGTTTATTTCTTTTGTTATTTCAAAAATTGTCAGTGTTTAACAGAATTCTGACTGTCTGCCATACTACCTAGAGCAATTCAACTAAATAGCCCACAGCCTCTGAAATTTTGCCATTCTCCAAAGAAAAACAAAAACAAAAACAAAAACAAAACCCAACAACCTGCCACATAATAAGTGATGAGAAGAAAAACACAAAATAGAATTGTGAAGACCACTAATACTGGAATTTTATGTTCTGGGAAGACCACAGTGAAGGTAACAAATTAGGTTAATGGGATTAATCTATTTTTTGTTATCGTGACTCATTTCCATTTCTGTTTCAATTACATAGAAGGTTTCCAGCCATGGCTCACTACGTTATCCCAGGCACGGAATTTTTTGCCTCAACTAACTGCCTAAGACAATGAGGAGTTCATAGGAAAGGGAATAAAAATTATAAACTGAAGGCACAGAATATCATCAAGTAACAATTAAAAGATTCTAGATTATGTTCTGTACCAGACCACAGGAGGAAAACATTCCTGTACCAAGAAGCTACCAAAGCTCCGAATTCAGTGCCTTGAATAACATAGATGAGATAACATCAATGCCCATACTGAATCATTAAGAATTGCCCTATGTATGTGTTTTCTTGAAAACAGAGCCTAAATGGTCATCTGCTTTGTTTCATAGTTTATAGCACCTTTACAATGAAAGAACTGAGATTTTGCATTATTTCATGTAAGCAGAAACAGAAATGAATAACTTTTTGTACTGACTCACATTCTTGAAATTGAAAATTTGGTTTTAGTATTTTCTTGAGAACAAATACAAGAATGAAACCTGCAGATTTCTTAGCATCTTGCCACCTTTGTCTACCTAGAAATATCAATATTGATATAATGCTTCTTAATCTAGTCCTGATTTGGAGAACTTGCACATACACAATCACATCCTATGTATCTTTGTATTTCAGGGCCTTTTGCCATCCTCTGATCTTAGTTTAGTGCAAAAAAAGAAAAGAGAATGAAAGACTGTTTGGATGCTTTGTTCTTACAACTTCTATCCTGTATTGCACTTTCCTTTTATTTGTTTTTATTCTGTTTTATAAAAGCAAACAGTTTCAAAGAAAAAAAAAAATGTTCAAAGAACAGAGATTCAAAGAAAAAAACACATGATTTTCACACTGCCCAGAATCTCTTCGAAATGGGGAGAAGTTGAAAGAAGGAATGATGTGTTATCAGATGAGAAAGAGAGGAGAGATTCAGATGTTTCTTCACTGAGACAGGTCTTGGATCAGACGGTTTTAATTAGTAATCTTACTGTCTGTGTATTTGCTTAGTTTCTTAGTACAGAAAAAAAATCACAGAAGTTCAATAATCAATGCCAAAAATAGAAATTAAATAAACAGAAAGAGAGTCATGACAATGGTTAAAGAAAGTTTCTGTGACAAAAATTACACAGGACTCCCCTCCTGTTGCTGAGCCTGGAGGGTTGCATCGGTTGTTTCAAGAAAGCATTTTCTGCTGGCTCTCCCTGAAATATGCAGCAGCACATCTAGATGGGACAGACCAGACTTCCTAACATAATTTATTTTGTGAGAATAGGAATGTACATCCAACAAATAGCTGTGCCATAGGACCTCTAAAATTCTTTGACTTCCAGTGGGAGTTCTTCCCTCACCTTTCTGGCCCTGCCCTCAATTGGTACCCCACTTTTAACACTGCTAACTAAGTACAAAGAACAAAGTACAAATTGGATTGCTTGAAGTTTCATTTCCTCTTAGGTAGCCTCAGAAATAACACATGAAACTGTGTGTAGAGGTTTTGGGAATATGTAATATATAAAACTATGTTACATGAAAGAACAGTGGATTTGAGGGAAGCTGAGGTTTGCTCTGCTCTTTCCTTGCCTTCCTCACACAACTGGGTTGGGTAAACAAATAACCTAAGATTGGCCAGTTCTAATCTACCCTCTCACAAACCCTGCAGATTCATTTGAGCAGATATAAGGGAGAGAGACTGTGTGAATTTTTTTAAACTTCCAAAACAAATTACTTCAAGCTTTTATAAAATAAGAGCTGTCTTTGAGTCTGAGAAGAATCAGGGTTCTACCCCTCCCATCTGGAATCAGAGGAGTTCAAGGAGATGAAGTATTTTGACATGATTTATGTATTCAGCACAGACATATGTCTGAGAAAGAGTTTTCCAAACCAGCTTTGGACATTCTCCAATGCCAGCTCCAGCAGAGATCAAGGTCTGACGGAGCCCAGAGCTTGTGGCTTAGAGACAATTATTAGAAAAGCATGGGGTCCAGGGACAAAGAGCTAAGGAGTGTGCTCATGATCAGTGCCCTTTATTGCTTTCACCAGGCCAGCTGCCTCAGTCCTTGGGCACACAGCCTTCATTCCTAGGCAATGCCAAAAATGGACAAAAAATTGGGTAGGATTCTTTCTTGGCTAAGGAAAAGTGTTGACAGGGGCACAATAATTTGGAAGACAAGAAAAAGATATCTTTCAGCATTGCCTGTCTTTCAGATGGTATTTCGTCTCAGGATGCCAGCAGCCTACTTGTGGCTCCTTGCTAAGCATTCTGCAAAGCAGCAGGGGACAAGAGTCTTTTCTGTAAGGACTTTTAGATGACCACAGACTGCTGGGCACAGCATGCTCTTCTTTACGAGACAAGCTTTTTCTCTGTCTATAAGGTTTGTGGGAAAGGCCAGTAAACCAGTATTTTTCTTTATATCAGTAAAACATCAGGACTCCTTCCAATAGATGAGTCCCTACCACCTGATCATTTGAGTCTTGTTTCCTGACTCGTTGCTCTGCGTCTTGGCTTCCATACTCTTCTCTTCTGCCATCCCCAAAAAGATGCTGAGACAACTCGCTGTTCTGGGTGCTGGGGAAAAAAAAAGATAGTTTGGGGCCCGCTTACATGTTCATTACATGACAAAACCACTTGGATCCAGCCATTTTCTAGGGAAGTGATAGAAGATTAAATTGCTCCATTCTGCTCTACGGAGGAAAGGCTGAGCCAGTGGAATCGGGTTCTCACTGCCCTTCCTTAAACAGGCTATGAGGTATGGACACTGTTCCACTGTTCCTTGGTGTCCATTCCCCAGTGTGTGACACCCATGCCTGCAGCCCTCAGGGGCTGTCCCTGCGTGGATCACCCACGGCTGCCATCCATCGGGGATGTTCCTGCCCCAGCAGTTGCTGTGGCCAGCACAAGGCAGTTCGTAGCTTCCTCCCACACAGAGCACCGCTGCAGCCCCCACATTAACTTTGTCACTTGTGCCCATGGCAGTGACATGGCACCTGGAGAAAGCTGAGGTGCTTGTTCATATTGGCTGAGAGCAGAGGTGCCCTTGCTGAATAGGTCCCTCTTAGGATCCTCAGTTATGGGGATTAATCAGATCTACAGGGCTTCCACAAAATTACAAAAAGGGCTTATAACAGACTTAAATTCACATTTTCCAAGTCCAGCATTAGACCCATATTTTCCCTCACATTATACAACTGCTCCCTGCAGAGAAGTCTAAGTAAATATTTTTGCTCTGTTTGATTTTGCCCCTCTTATTTATTAATAAGATCAAATGTAATTTCTGAGGAGGTGGCATTTAAATATCATGTAATTTCAATATGTTTTCTGCTCTCAAGTAGTGATGCAGCAGTATCGCTGTTGTGAATATTAACCCCCATAGATATTACTTTATTATAGTTATATGTTTTAATAGTCCAGACAACAGAAGCACAAAAAGCTATCTAGGTGCTATAAATTGAACAGATTAGCTGTAATGTTTTGTTATATTTAGTACTGCATAAAATAGATGTGCTCTATAGATTTAAATACAAATAGCTACTTCATTCTTGCAAGGAACATTTTCTCTGTCTGTTTACTGGACAACAAATCATCAGCCTAGCACTGTGCTTTGTGTTCTTAAAATCTTCATTTATTTACTTATTTACTTATTAGTTCTCTTGTTATGGATTTCTCTTGTTGCAGACATCACAAGTCATCTTATGGTGAGTTAACCATGGTTAAGGGCCAAATTCCCACCCAGCTGCTCACTTATACCCCCCTCCTCAACAGGACGGGGAGAAAATAGGAGAAAGCTCATGGGTTGAGATAAACTGAGGGACATCACTCATCACTTTTAGTCATGGGAAAAAAACAGGCTGAACTTGGGGAAAGTTGACAATCATTGGAACAGGCTGCCTAGGGAAGTGATTGAGTCACCACCAGTGGGGCAGTGATGTGGTGCTTAGGGACATGGTTTACAGGTGGACTTGGCAATGTTAAGTTAACGGTTGGATTTGATGATCTTAAGGGTCTTTTCCAACTTAATCAATTCTATGATTCTAATTTGTTGCCAACTAAACTAGATTTGGGTAGTGAGAAACAAAAACAAATATTAAACCACCACCTTTCTACTCCTCTCTCCCAGGCTCAACTTCAATCCATCCCCCTTCCAGGTGGCAAAGTGGCAAAGGGAGAGGGATGGTCAGTCCATAACAGCTCCTCTTGGCCTCTCACACTTTTCTCCTGCTCTGGCATGGACTATCCCCAGGCTGTAGTCTTGCAGGAAAAGATCTTCTCCAGCACAGGCTCTCCATGGGCAGCAGTTCCTTCAGGAAATATCCATCTGCTCCAGTGTGGGCTCTTCCACAGGCTGCAATGGAATATCTGCTCCACTATGGAGCATCTCTTCTACCTTCCCTGACCTTGATTCCTTCTGTCATTCCTCACTCTTTTCCCTCTTCCTCTGACTGTCCAGCATTTTTTCTGCCCTTTCTTAGGTGTGTTTTCCCAGAGGCACCACCATCTTCGCTGACAGACTCAGCAGTGTGTCACCTCCCAATTTCTGAGGACGATGACTCAGGTTTGCCAATTCCCAGGTCAGGATTAATGTGAAATGACACCGGGGATCCTTTAACTCACAAAACCCAACTTTTATTTGCTCACAACAAGAATTGGCATGCTCACCACCAAAATTGGTATGCTCACAACAAAAATCAGCATGAAACTACGTCAGTAAATGACGTAACACGTGCTAACCATACATCACCAAACATATACTACAGGCCTTACTTTTCTGCGAATCAGTTTAGGGAAGACAATAAGGAGATCCCTCCCGTCGAGTCCCAAGGTTCAGAGCAGACCTCCTTGCTTTCTAGACTTCTCCTCAGATAGCATCCCAGGGGGGCTGGATCAAATCCTAGTCCCAGACTTGGCCAACGGTTTTATGTCTAAAAGGATGAGGTGTAGGGATTATGGAAAAGGAAAGAGAGAAGAAGACAGAGAGAAGAAGGAAGAGAGAAAGATTTCACTGGTCCTGCATCCAACATTGGTCCTGTCAGCCAAGGGGCCCAGTTTTGGTGGACTTGCACACCCGGGGCTTCAGTTTAGGTCCTTTTATCATCCCTGCCCCTCCTTTGGGTGGGCATTAGGCTAATTAGGTGTCATGACAAGTTTGTGAGCCTTTGGGCTTGGGGTCATTTGGGGAGTAACCTCCCCTTCCCTGTGTGGTGAGTTGCCCTGCTCAGCACACCAAAGCAGAGAGCTGCGCACCCTCCAGCACACCCTCCCCTCCTGGTGCCGATGCGTTTCTTTTCACCTGTGGTTCCTTGCTAGGCAGAGTTCCTTCTTATGCAGAGTTTGTAATTAAGCAGAACTTGCCCCACCAGAATGTTTGAGATGTTAACTCTTTCAGTCTCTCACGCAGTGCCCTGTGGTGCATCCATTGTGGAACTGTGTCTAGCAGGGGACAGCCCCTGAGCTCACCTCACAGAGGCTTCCCTGTAGCTTCCCTACCCCCCCAAAAACCCCCACCTTGCCACAGCCACCCAATACAGGCACACAACCATCCATGGCTATCGTTTAAACAATAACGGCTACACAACTTGTTACATCTACCTCAGCCTCTTTGGAGTACTGCAGTCGCAACCACAAAGCCTTTTGGTACAGCAAGACAAGCTGCCCCCCTTCTCCTCATGCTTCACCATGGCATGCCTTTGTAGAGCACATGCTTTGTTGGTGGGAGGTTGCTTCACACACCTGGTGACCACCCCAGCGTCATCACCAAAAGGAGCTCCACCTGCAGAGGTCCTGCAGTGTCATTAAAGAAGTTGCTGCATAATCATGCTGCTTGCCCTCCGACCCTAGTATTTATTATTTAATGGTTTGGGAGCGCATTGGGACTCTGGCAGTTGTAAAGAAGCCATTTTGGAACCAACTCCTATTTCCAGCCTTTCTTCTTTCCCTGCCTGGTAAGGGATTACGCTTATTTATTCATTTTATTGAGTGCCCCAAAGAATGTTGTGTTATGTGTGAAAATATCACACAGGATTTTATGAAAGTGTCTTGGGCATAAATGGCAGTGTTTTGGTAGCAGGGAGCTGCAAGAGCACCCGGTGTGGGAGGGAGCCATGAACTGCCCTGTGCTGGTCACAGCTGGTTCCAGTCACCTCTGAAAAAGGAGGGAACATCCCCTCTCATTCCAGAACTTTACAGGCAGGTACGGTGCTGCTGCTCAGGTGTATGTAAGTAACATCTACAAAGAGGAGATGAGTGAAAAGTCATGGGTTTGGGTTTTTTTTTGGGGGTGGGGGGTTGCTCCATGCCAGAGGAGGGGCCTCCCTCTGAGGGGACTGTGGCCCACCCATAACTCACCTCAGGGCAGGGATACCCTGAGGGATTGTGGCCCTGGGGGACTTCCACCAGGGGTAGGGGTGTCCCTGAGGGACTGCAGCCTGCAGGGGACCGACCCGGGCCGAGTGAGGGACATTCGGAGTCACTGCGGCCTGTGCTGGAGCAGGAGGAGGCAAGGGGCAGCAGGTGGACATGTTTCTTTGCCAGCTCCAACGTCCTGTGCTGCCTCTTGCCTCACAGAAGGGATGGAGATGGACTGAGTGTACCTCCCAGTGAAAACAAGGCAAGTTAAGGCTAAAAGGGGGGTGGAGAGGTGTTACACTGGGGTTGGGCCTGGGGAAGGGGGAGGAAGAGTGTTTCCTTATGCATTTATTTTTTTTTCCCTTCAATACCAAATAAGTAATCAAAAGTTTATATTAACTGGTAGTAAGTTAAGTGAAATGCACTGAGTCCCACTGATGAAGTGTGTGGGCAACACTGGGACCAGGCATAGCCTGGGGTTGGAGTTTGCTGGTATGCTAGGTGTAAACAGGTGATAAATGTTTTTTCTGTATTTATGTTAAGGTTGTGATGATGCTGAAACTAGAGCTTGGAGGGGTCATATATTCAAACAGTTCTTATATATATGCTTTGCAGAGGCAAGGGGTGGAATGTATTTGGCATAAATTGCACAGTTTCAGCAGCAGGCGGAGGTGGGGTGACCTGTGTGGGAGGCAGCTGTGAACTGCCCTGTGCTGGTCACAGCAACTTCCAGTCATCTGCACTGGGTGCCAAAACACACAGCAGGGATGAACCCTTTTCATCAAATGTAGCAGAGCTAGTGGAATTCTC
Organism: Aviceda cuculoides; assembly: GCA_035590195.1. NCBI lineage: Eukaryota > Metazoa > Chordata > Aves > Accipitriformes > Accipitridae > Aviceda > Aviceda cuculoides. The sequence goes on from JAVJGG010000054.1 coordinate 43,338,771, forward strand.
TTTATATGAGATACCACAGTCAGGGCTGATCATAAATTCTAATTCCTGAGATGTATCTGTGGACTGTGGTGTGGTTTATTTGTTTTTTTTGGGGGGGGGTTTAGTATGTGTAGTGTGTTGTGTTTTGGGGTTTGGGTTATTTTTGTTATTTTTTGGGTGTGTGTGTTTGTTTTTATGTTGTCTTTTTTTTTTTTTTTAATTGGTTGGCACAGTTGCTGCTACTGACCAATTTGGGAGCAGCCTGTATTGTGAAAGTGGACAACTGGTTTGCTATCCCTATGCCTCTTCGGCAGTGGCTTAGTTTTGATAATTTTGGAATGATCAGGGGAAACCTGCAAACTGGTGGATGTCACAAGAGCTGACCTGTGTGTTCCCTTCTTATTTAGGATCTTTGCTATTGCATGAAAAGGAAAAAAGTGCTGTAATTTTGGTTATGAAGTCTGACATGGTCATTTGTGATGTGGTACTGTATTAGCATGATTTGATTATACAGTCTGACATTGTTATTTGACATTAAGAACTGAATTAGTATTCAGTTTTTAAAACTGGGGAGAAGCATTGCTAGACTATTAAATTTAACATACTGATAGCCTTATGTGTAAAGCTTTCTTATTGGGTAGCCTGCATTAAATGATTTTTTTTTTTCCTTCAAGTCCTTTCATACCTTATTGAGTGAATTATTTTCCAGGTGGGAAGCTAAACTTCCCAGGTGGGATATATCCCCAGGTGGGATATAATAAAGCTCCCATATTGTCATTCTGATCAGTGCAAAAGTCATTTATAATTTACACTGGATAGAAGAGGTTCAAAGAGGTTAGTAGTAATACATTGGAACTTGCTGTGTGTCATGCTCAATCCTTTTCCCCTCCTGTGTAATACCTAAAACAATTTGGCCCTTGAGGTTCTGTACTTAGGGACTTCATCTGTGCTGGGTCATGTAGCAATTTGTGTATTTTCAAAATTTTGTAGAGTGTTATCTTTTTATCATCGTAAGAAAGCCATTTTCTACCAACAAGGTAATGAAATCTGTTTCTTGGTATATAGAGTCAGGTGGTAGCATGGGGAAAAATTGATCCATTTCTTAATGTCATAATTCTGAATATAAAATATGGAAGTTAAACTTTGTCTGTTATTTTATGAAGTCTGTATTTCCTGAAAGGCACAAGGAGGATTTTTAATTTTTTTCTCTATCTCTTTTGATTTTGTATATATGCATACATTGGAAGTAATTTTTAATTTTTTGAAAGCTGAACAATTGTTAGGAGAAGAGAAAAAAAAAAGTAGTATAAAAAAAGACAACCCTAGTCCAAAAACTTTTACATCTGGCTCAAATGAAAATAAGAAACACCTGACATTTTACATAAAAAACCTAAAGGTTTTATTGCCACTCAGTTGCACAGAAATACTGCATGACAGTAGTCTTTGGCCTCAAAACTCTGGTTTGTTAGAAAATACATTATTTTTTTCACTTCTGGATTCCGGAACAGATGCAAACTGCAAGTAATTATGTACCATTACAAAACTAGCCCGTTAATGTTTTCATCCTCGGCTTGGGACAGGGAGAGGATACCTGGAAAGGATTTTTCTTGTGAAATGCAGAATCCTTTTAAAACTTATCAGGTTCATGTCCTGGCAAGGCATTCAACCAGTAGAAAACTGAAACAAACCTGTTGTGTGCTCTGTTAGAGTTTCATAACAGTTACTACCTAACATTTACCTTTATGTCTTCAAAAGCAGTGAAGGGTTTGTTAGCCAAGTGAGTAAATAGTAATCTGAATTTTGAGAAGTAATGCAGCAGAAAGGACAGATTTTTTGAGTTGACTTCCAAAACCTCTGGAGGATGAGGAAAGTAATGCACATATATCAAATCTGCTATGGTAGTTAAAACTAAGAGCGGATCATGTGCATTGTCTTCGTTGTGACAAATGTTTATTGCAGTGCTATTTAGAGTAAAGGGCCTTTTGCTTGTGGAAATCTATGGCAAAGAAGGGGTACACATAGTTTTTCCTAAAGTAAGATGTTTTAAATATTTTTAACTTTGATATTTTTAATTTTAAAATGTATGAAATGTGTGCTATCCATCTGTAATCATAAATATGTTCTATAACTAAACACAGAAGTTCCACTACTTACTGTTACTGTCTATATGGGACAAAAGTTGCAACAGATCTATGATTCCTGTAACTGCTGCTTCAATTTTATTTTTTGCATACTTGGAACCTGATGTTTTAACATAGCTTAATAGACTGGCATCTTTGCATACACTCTGCATAAATGTCTTCCTCATCACCAAAAGTGATGTGCAGCAGGCATGTTTATTCAACAAACATTCTTATTGAAGAAGATTAAATCCTGCTACAAATCTCCTCTGTGAATTCTGTCAAACAGTTTTGCGTATCCTTCACCTTTGTTCTATGTCCATTAAAAAATATTAGATAAGTTTTGGTTTTTCCAAATCCTCAATATGGTCAAGACATTGTGGAGGCTACCTTTGAAAAATCAAGCAAACATTCTGCCTAAATGGTGTAGGAGATGCTGGCCTTCTGCTCATTCTGAAGTTGTAGTTAGCTGCAGAGTTAGTTGGGGGTGTTTGTGCACATGTGTGTATGCATGCAAAGATACAGAGTAGGTATTCCTGGAGAGAAGGTAAGGATTTTTTTTTTTTAATTTTTTTTTTTTCCCTGACCTGAAGTAGCTCCCACTGCCTTGCTGTGGTGCCGTCACCTGTGTAGTCTTAAACTCAACCCCACTGCAAGTTTCTAGTCACCACGGCTCTCTGGGCCAGATTTAGGTTGCTGACTGACATCCTGTACTATGAACAGGGCAGGTGGTTGGTGTTGTGGCAGGAACATGGGGGTGGGAAGTGATAGGAAAATAAAAGATCTGCTCAGGTAGTTCAGAGGTCCTACCCTGTCGCCTGAGCTAATGCGTTCCCTAGCATATGGCTCGACACACACGTGCAGTCTGTAAGATTGCTTATATGAAGGGGCGACAGGAAGTCTGTGCAGTACTTGTTCAGATCAGTTTCTGTGAGTACCCGCAAAACACAGAAATAATGACTGTACTTGGGTTTAAGTGATTTGGATTCAAGCTAAAAAAGTTACTTTTAAGCCTTATTGTGAGCCAACAACCATGATGATGTTTTTGTTGTTGTTCCCCAGCTTGCTGTGTTCAATCTTTTGCTTCTGTTGGACTTGAGGAGCTGGGTAGTTCTGATCCATCTGTCACTTTGTCAGGGTGGTGGTTTTGTTTTTCTTTCTTTTTTTTTTTTTAAAGATACAACCTTATTCATTCAAAACTACTGCATTTCATAATCAGTCAAAATATTCCATATATTTTTATATTCGAATCCCATTTCCAAAGCTAGTGTGTTGTGGTTTGAGGCATTCTTTGCTCTCAGACATGATATATTGTTAGCTTAGTTGCTAGTGACTGAAAGCTACAGCACAATGATATGAATATAATGTTTCTACAGGCATGGAACTTAATGGAGTGCTAACTGGAAAAAGCTTTAACATAAAGTTGAAGAGCAGCAGTTATGAGTTGGATGTTTGAGGTTCAGATTCAGCGACATGCTCCATGAGCTGAAGTTTCTGCTTTAGGCTTTTATACAAGATAACGAAGTGTTGTTGAATTGCCTGTGTTCAAAACGTGTATGTGGAGAGTCTCATAATTTCTCCTCCATACTTTTGACTGATAAAAATCTCTCAGGGGTGGGAGGAGGAATTAAAGCTGAAGATTTCAGTGAGGAAGCCAAAATACTATAAGACTTTAATCCAATATCCATTGAAGTTAATAGAGAAATACTGTCTTCATGAGGGGATATGGAATTACTGATGTATACTCGTACCTGTGAAAGCTCAGTAAATTTAATATTGATGTTATACATCAATGGACCAATTATGGGCCAGGTTTAGCAGAGGTAAGTTGCCATTCTGTCTGGTGGAAAACAGTGGTTCATATATACTACAGTCGGTTTCTTAAACAAGCACTGGTCATTGCATTTCATCTACTTGTTGATTTTTTTTTTATTTTTTTTTAATCCTGCAGAAGACTGTATTTCTGTACAGATTTCAGATTGTTGTTTTTTGTTGTTTTTTACTAATGTTACTATGATGATAGGGTAATGAAGTCTAGAAATGCTTGCCTTTCTAGTAAGGAGCAGCTCAGCATTACTTTTTTCTTGAATGTCAAATCTTTTACATTTTTTATGGTAGTTGATTTGTATTTATTTATTGATACAACACCTCAATCTTGTTTGTACAGAGCAGATTGGGGGCAGGAGATTGGGAAGCAGCTTGAGCCAAGCAGTTACTGGAACTTTTCGTCAAGACAGAATGTACTTTTCCCTGACAATATTTCAGCTGTCTTTCTAGAAGTGACAAAGCAAAGAATGCATTTGTATGTTCTACCTTTTTAAAATACAAATATGAGAAGGGAATCTTCTTAAATTGTGGTACTGGTTTTTAGTACTAAATTGTGGCATTCATAAGCCTCAGGCCTCATATCTATTCCTGGCTTCGGTAGGGGGACTGTCTCGTTGTCTAACTTCATTAGACCATTTCACTACTAGCCTATTTTTTTTTTCCTTGGGGGAAAAACTGCATCTTCCACCTTTTAGATAGGTTATCAGAGCAGAAAATGTCTCTTTACTATCTTATGTGTGCAATTGATATATCTAATGGAACTGGGCTAAAATCTCAGATGAAATCCTGGATCCCAGCTAATCCCCTGGGTTTTTTAGAAGGCATGTGCTTTTCATAGAGGCCTTTGATTTTTTTTTCTTTTTTTTTTTTTTTAGAATTCTTCGGATTCTTTCCATCTGTTTTTGGCAGGTATGGATATAAAATCTCGTTCTGCATTAGCATATGTTTTACTTCTTGGATGTTTGTTTATAGAAAATGTTAATGTACTATGCAACTTGTAACCAGATTTTACAGTATTATTGCTCTGTTTTTTGTAAAATATGATTCCTACTAAAACATGAATGCTCATCCCAGTAATAATGCTGGTTTTCACATAAAAATGTCACACATCACTGAAGTGTCTTGCTCTGCTAATGGGCAGGTTTTGGTGAAAACTAGTTTGAAACTTGGCAACAGTGCAAGCTTTACAGTTATTTTGCTGTTCAAAAAGGTGCATGGATCAGCATGGGCTCTCTTAGAAGCCTTCAAATATGGTGAGCTCTATTGAATGCTTCATGACATCATCTCAATTATTGACTTGCTATTTCTTGTTTTCTCACCTAATTTTTGGTGCCTAGGGGTTACGTTAGATCTACTAGTTCACTCTCCAGGGAGTCATAAACTGCAAATTCCTGTTGGAATGACTGCTGTGTGGCCAAGACTAGTGACTGGTGCAGCAGGAGCATCAGCGGATCTATAACCAGGGAGTTTATTTAACTTGTGAATGAATATAAAGGTACTCAGACCTCCAGTTCTCCTGTATACGCATATAGGTAACTTATCCTGTTGCAGTGAGGATAACCAGTAAACATTTACACTGATCTAGAGACACAAGAACCATTTTTATAGAATAGTGTTGCTGGAACACTAGAAGTAATTCTGGCCAGCCTGAAGTGCCAGCCTCAAGATGCCTGCAATCCAATACAGCGGATTAAGCAGATTAAGACCAGTGCTGAGCTCTGGGAAGGAGGAGTGGAAAAGCTGGAGTCATGAACTCACCTTACCGGTGTGTGCTGCAATTATTTATTTTCTTAATAATAGCTCTGCCATGGCTGATGGATAAGGATTTACAGGCTCTCAAACAATCTGTCCACTTCTATGCCCTTATCACTAGAGTATCTGAGCCTAGTCCATTAAGTAAACAATGTCCATGGTCTCTCTCCCTCACTACCTACTGTATCTAAAGAAGCAGGCTGGGGGATTGCTCTGCTCTTTCTAAATGAAAGGATTTGAGGGAACTGCTGAACTTGCAGGAAATCTTGGTCAGGCTTTTCATTTGGCTCTTAATGATGTGAGCTCAGAGGTTGCTTTTATTGCTTCTGGCTCAGAAATTTTTGTTTGATCCATGTACTACAGAAGTTCTCACTCCCAGCATCGTGACCTGCCCTACGCCAGGCAGCAATATCATGATCTCAGGAAAGCCCAGTTTACCAGCAAAATAGGCAGAATTGTTTCTTTAAAAAGTTCTGAAAATCAGAGCAGGATTCTGGCCAAGGTTCAATAAGGAAGTAGCTCCACAGAACAGCATCACACACACCTGGTTGTCTGTGTTCCTCCACTGACAAGATGTTACTTGATGGGGAAAAAAAAAACGAGTATCTTAAGGACATGCAAATTTTTGTCTAGATAGATAAAGTGGAGCTACTGAAAGGATTTGAAACTGGCTACAGTGGTCTTTGCTTTACCAGGAGAGGAATGATGTTCAGATATAGGAACTGGCTGGTAGAGAGAAAAGCACTAAGCTTAGTGTCACAAATACGGCATTTATAACCAAATTGGAGAAAGATGAGCTAAAGGACAGATGGAGGTGACAAAAGTCAGCAGAATTGTGCAATGGGAAGAGAGATACTTTGACCTGACATAATAGCTTGTGGATGATTCAGAGCACATATGTCACTGCAGTTCATGGAGATGTTATGAGTTCAGATTTCTTAAAGATTTTTGGACAGAATGTAAATGACAGAGGCCTAAAAGGGGTTACACTAGCCTGGTTTACTTCCACAAACTCAAATTATGAGAATGGAAAGGAAATAATGAATTCCCTAGAACAAACTGAAGTTATTTGAAGTCTTAGAGTTTGAAGGTACATTTCCATTCTTAAAGTGAACTTTATTGTAGTTAAATAGTTCTTAATATTCCTTCTTCTCGTAAAATGCTTTCTATCACCAGTGAGTGACAGTTAAACCAAAAATGGATGGTGCAATCAAAGGCAAACCACAGTAGTGAAGAAGTGTTTTTCCTGCCTAACTGGGACTCGTCTGGGTGCTTGAGGTTCAGCCACAGCTCTTAAACAACTAAAAGAAGAGCAAAGATTATACCAATATAGCAACTAATTTCTGAAGAATTTATCTGATGCACTGCAAAGTGAGCAGAAAAACTTAATATTGCATTCAGCTATATGTCTGAAGTGTCACTCTAATAACTATATATATATGTAAAATGATTAAAAAAATAAACAAAAAAACCCAAACAAGCTAAGATTCTTTAGCTGCAAGGGTTTACTCTTCCCAATATTCAGCATAAGCAATTGGCATTGCTGCCTGTCATCAGTCATCCTTTTGATGGGCTAAGCATGGCTAACAAATTAGTTGCTCATTGCTTATTTGGCTGATATTTTGCTGCTGTGTCAGACTTTATTTGGATATTTAAACTGCTGTCTTTTTCTGGGTTACTATATCTTTTTTCTCTGGATGATACTATTAATAGAATGGTCCTTTCGTTATGTGCAGTTTTCATAATTGTGTCAAACCCGTAGTATTAGTTATACTCACCTCATTTGGGTTTTGCATTGTTTGGCTGGAACATCTTTAATATGGAATTTGTGATTCAGAACAAGCGGAGACCAAGTTAAGTTACCTAGAGAACGCCAGCATCCTAACCTCTTAAAATTTGATATAAAGTGAGGTATAGACCGTGCACTTAGGAGTGTGAAATCTAAACAGGCAAGACGAGACATGGACGTGCAGAGCAGAAGTGAGTGGACTAAGAACAGAACAGAAATAGTACAATTACTGACCCTTCTGTAAAAGGAGAAAGTATATGAAAGCTGTCTCAGAGTTGTTTGTTGGGTTTTTGGTTTTTTTGTTTTGTTTGTTTTTTTTTAAAAGGAGGTATTCTAAGTGAGGGATACTTGCATGTATGTGAATGGACAGGGTGTCAGTGAGTGGTTCAAAAGAATGTAGTTTTCTTAGTGGATTTTTAGCACCAATAATTCTTATACCATGCTTTATTCATGAAATGACAAAGGCACTAAAGGAATAGATTTTTGCTGATGTAGGTATCAGCAAGGGGTTTACTCCTCTTCTTGTGTTCTCTGAATGCAGAATGTTTTACAATGCTGTGTGTACGTGTCTTCTGGATACACTAAAAGTTTGTGTTTTGGTTTTGGTTTTTTGTTTGGTTTTGGGTTTTCCATTTTGTTGTGTGGTTTTTTGTTTTGGTTTTGTTTGTTTGTTTTGTTGTTTGTTTTGTTTTGTTTTTTTTTCTCCTGTAAGGGCCTGCAAAATACTTCATTTGAGCATATACACTGTAGTAGCTACATAAAAAGCCGAGGAGTGTTGTGGTAAGAAAGATGGGAATACACTGTGCAATAAAACAGACTTACCTCTTTGACCTTCGATTAATCTAGATCTGTCTCCAGGGCTGAATTGCTTCTTCCAGACACAAAGTGCTGCCACTGACTCTTTACAAATGACAGAAATGCATTTGCTCAGGGAGGAAATCTGTGTTTTGGAGATCAAAAATGGAAAATATCCATATAAGCCTAGTGTCTCCCACCATGTTTCTCTTCTCCCCTGCCCCTTAAAAAGTCCTTATTTAAAGTAACTTCTGGGTTGGTTTTGGTTTTTTAGGTGCTCAGATATTTGGAACACAGCCCTGTATTGTGGGTATTCAGCATCAGTACTGTGTTGCTGGCATTGGTGTATAGTTATGGAGTAGGTTAGTAATGAATTTGCAAAGGACAGTGTAAGTGAAAAGACCATGAGCTGAATTAAAAAGAAGGGAAGAGCAGCATACACAGCTGACTGAAAGGCAGCCCCGTATTTGAGGGCTACAGAGTTTCCCAGTAGCTTGGTTAGTTGTGCAGCAGAAAGGTTTTCATGTTGTGATGTACTTTGGGGTTTGAAAGCTTGTCTGCATTCCTATTAGAAGTAATCTGCTAGCATTAAGTCTTTGAGAATATATTTTTCAGAGGGGAAAAAGAAATCATTTGGGATCGATTTAAACATTATGGTAGGGGCGGGTGGAGGGATTTAAGTATCACTCTTTACAGTATAAACCTAACAATCGGAAATAGAAAAATAAATTCAAAACAAAAATTGAAGTGTTTCACTTCTGGGAATTTGAAAAGCATTAAAATCTTACCTGGTTTTATTTTAAAACAATTTTTTGCTGCAATCGGCACTGATTTGCAAAGTCCATGTTTTTCAGAGCTTTGTTTGTGACAAAGTAGTTCGCTCACTTTTTTTTTTTTCTTAGCCATTTTTACATGGAAATTTATTGATGTTGGATCAGGTCTAACTGCTTTTCGAGAATTTACCAAATATATAACCTGTGATAACACTTGAGGGCTGTATTTCAACTGTAATGTGGTAGAAGATGTATAAGTGAAACAGAACAAGGGCAGGACTATCCCAGGAGCTCGCACTGAAGAGAATGTTAAGTGTCATGAGCACTGTGAAATAGGTCTGGTACTAGAATAGTTACAGCTACTGACTTGTGAGCCTTGCTCAGAAATACCGTCTGTAGAAGTAAGTTGTGTTTTGGTGTGGGGTTTTTTTTGGTTTGTGGGTTTATTTTTCAGTAGAGGGAGATGAGAATAGAAAGAAAATCCATCCAGACTGTGTGGCTCTACAGATCCCCCTTTAAACAAACAAACAAAAACTTTAGGTGACTTCTGACTTTCCTTTTGTTAAAGAAAAGAAGCCACAGCTGTGACCATGTGCTATTTGTGGGATTATTTAAATGGCAGCTCGAGCCTTATGAAATGGACTTACATGTAAATACCATTATTAAGAATTTAAGCAGCTCAGTTATATTAAATGTTAATGATGCCCTTGTGCTTAAAAAAACCATGTTACTTTCAGCCTATTGAAAAGGAAAAGCTGGCCACTAACTTTCAGCAATAGATGTCCCTGGTTTATGTGAGCAAGATCCAGTAAAGCAATGCTGAATATTGCTATGCCTAACTTTTATTCACCTGTCCCTAAAGTGAGACTTACAATGCATATAAATCCCTGTTCAGTTGAATGGGAAATACTTGTGTATCTAAAACGAGCTTCACGACACCACAGCAAAATAAGTAGAAATGGGGATAGAGCAGTATAACTTCTTCAGTGAGACAGAAGACACTATGTTAAATATTAAAAACATAAGTAAGTATGAAATTGTACATGATGTACATACGCGTTTTAAAAAAAAAAAAACAACAAAAACCAAAAAACCAAAACAACAACAACAAAAAAACCCAAGCCAAAGATACTTAGGTGCTTCCCAAAGCTAGAAATTTATATAATCCTGTTGGTTGTAGCTAACTGGTACACCTCTAAGATGCCCATGTGAGCACAAAATATTAGTTGTCCTGCTCATCTCTTGAATGAGTTGTCTAGTTAAACAGTTGACAGGGAGGTGGGAGACTAGCATGAGAACACATTGGTTGGAAATACCCTTCACACTTTTTAATAAAACGGGATTACTGTGTAGCCAACAGTGCAAGGATCATGGTGCCATAAAAGTACCAAAAAGTAGGGTAATGGTTCTGTGGTATAGGAGTTAACCTGTTCACTTGTGAGTGTGACAGTGTGCTATCTAACATCTCTTCTAGTGTAATCTAAAGGCTGTCTAGCATAAACTGTTAAATGCCCTGGGGGAGGAAAAGCTGAGATTTGGAACCTGTTACATTTTCTTCTAAGGGAAATGTGTGAACCAAAGAGAAGCACAGAACTGCTGAAGTTGTAGAAACCTCTTGAGACTGTGTAGTCCCACCCTCCCGCTCAATGCGAGGTCACCTAGAGCAAGTTGCTCAGGGCCATGACAAGCTGAACTTTGAGTATCTTAAAGGATGGAGACTCCACAAAGTCTCTGGGCAGACATGTTGCAGTGTTCGGTCACCCCTGCAGTAGAAAGTCTTTTGTTTTCTTTCTTTCCCATATTTGAACTCTCAACCAAGTCTTCCAGTGACTCGTACAGAAATGGTATTTTGCATTGACATTAAAAGGCAAAAAGTTTCCTTGTGACAATGCCCAGAAATCTCTTCCTTCCTCTTCTACACCGGTGTATACACAGAGAGGAACCATGTACTGTGGAAATACCAGTATGATTGTCTACTCATTACAGTGACTAATGCAAACTGAGCAATTAGTCAAGATATGAGTCGGGCCTTTCTCATTGCTAAATTAATCAATCGTTCCATCTGGGCTGAACTTTTCAGCCAAAAATGCTACACAGAAAACTGCAAATTCAAATTGATGAAGAAATAACACAACTTCCATGTCAGTGCCGACAAGTAATTTCAATTAGAAAATATGACCTTATGAAAATCTGAGATAAATTGAAGTATTTAATTCAATCTCATCTCAGCTGCAAGGTTTTCAGCTTTATTAATCTAAATTTTTTTATGCTATAAAGCCTCTCTTTTGGTCCTCAAACTTCTAGTAAATATTAGCACAATGAAAAAATCAGGTGTTTTTTGGAACTACATGAACTATTCTTTATTTTCATTGTAAAAGTTCTATCTTATTTGCCTTAAAGTCCTGTTAAAATACTGATCAATTTGAAGAATTGATATTTTTAACAAATTGTTCAGTATCATTGGTCAGTGTTGTGGCAACGTCTTGGTCCCCTGTAATGGAATTGGACTCTCTTATGCTAGACATCATTCATTCACAGGGAAATAAAAGGAGAACAGAGCCTTTTGCACCAAAGATCTGGTAATCTAGCGTTCTTTGGTAGGATGATGGAAAGGCCTGTAATGATATCTAAAAATATGGAAGGAATGCAGCTAGGTTTTGGGACTGTGGCTTGGAAGGTAAGCTGATAAAATGCAGCTAAAGGGAAAGTAAAAACTCTTACCTTTCTAGATTTGTATTATTGCTTCCCCAAATGACTGGTCATTACGAGTAAAGAGCTGGTGCTTACCCTTGGCACCGGAGTTATGTAAGGCATCTTAGTTGAAGTGCCTTGTAATAGAACTTGTTTTGATGCACAGAAATAAAGAAAGGGTCTGGCTCTCTGCTTATGTTATTGTGAGAGACTGAAAGAGTTAGTGTCTCAAACATTGTAGTGGGGCAAGTTCTGCTTGAAGACAAACCCTGCACAGCAGGGAACCCCAGGTGAAAAACCCATCAGCTCAGGTGTGCCAGAGGCTGTGCAGCTCCTAGTTCTGATACAAAGATCAAACAGTGGCCATGTCTGCAGGGAAGAAGTTACTCCACAAATGACCCCCAAGCCCAAAGGCTCACAAACCCCTCTTGACACCTAATTAGCCTAATGCCCACCTGAAGTTGGGGCAGGGATGAGAAAAGGACCCAAACTGAAGCCCCGGGTGTGCAAGACCACTGGAACCAGAGCCCTCGGCTGACTGGACCAAGCTAGGCTCAGGAACAGTGAAGTCTTTCTCTTTTCCTTTTTCTCTCTCTGTCTTCTTCTCTCTTTCCTTTTCCATAATCCCTACACCTCATCCCTTTAGACATAAACTGTTGAACAAGCCTGGGACTAGGATTGGATCCAGCTGCCCCTGGGCCCTTCTCTGAGAAGGAGTCTGGAAAGCAAGGGGGTCTGCTCTGAACCTCAGGACTCAACGGGAGGGATCTCCTTATTGTCTTCCCTGAATTGAGGTATAGTGTTACCACAGGTTACACAGTGTACTGAGGTAGTTCCATGCCAATTCCTGTTGTGAGAAACCACACCACCTACTGTTATGCCTCCCAAATTCAGTTTGCTTCTGTCATGA
>JAVJGG010000054.1:43359016-43369964 GCA_035590195.1 Aviceda cuculoides
CTAGATACATTCTGCAAACAGAAATACATAGCTCTAAGGTTAAGGGGATATCATTGTTAATGATGCCCTTTAGAGCAGTTACCATTTCCTTCCAGGAGTTATGGGACTCCAGGCATTCCTATGCCATACAGATATATATATTCCCTTCATTATGAAAATTCAAATATAAATATCACCACCTTCTTTTCTTTGGACCTTTTGGCACGAAAGTTTTAGATACTCTGTAAGATATTAGATTATATATCAGTAAAATGGCTTGCAAACTTTGTCATTGCTCGAATGGGTTGCTTCTGCTGCTTTCCATTTAACTGGAACTGTTACGTCCTTCAATTTTTTAAATATTTATGAGTTATTCTAGTGACATAGCAGTAGAATGTTAATCTCATTAAAATTATTAATACTTTGGGTTTGGTTTTGGTTGGTTTTTTTACCTGGAATCTCAGTCTATAAAAGTTTAGCAACAACAAGCTTCAGCTGGCTCAGAAAAGATGGTCCTGAGGACTTGAGATGTTCCTTTCTTTGCAGTCAGTATTTTGCTGTAGTGATTCCTGAATTGCAGTAATTGATAGAAGGGATAAATTACAGGTTCTTTATCACTATCTTTGAGAGATGCACATCTAGAACTTTTAACTATCTAGAAAAGATACTGGAAAAGATTGTGTCATTCATGTAAAATACTTGTTTCTAATTAAGATGATGTTCAGTGTAGTAGCAAGAAGGCTGCCTTCTTGGCTGCTGGTTCTTAGGATGGTTATTCAAAATACAAGGTCTGCTGCAGACTCCTCTTGGTTCCTTCTGCTTATCCATTTTGCCTAGCTAGACCTGCTGCAGATCACAGTTTTGCATCTAAATGTACTGTTGCTTTATAGAAAGTTTTCTGAGTGTGAGTAGTGGAACACATCCCAGAGTAACCTATCTAGAAGATAATTATGTTTCCCTGTTGATTATTTAGCCTCCCTCTGTAGTCAGTAGCTCTCACTGAGATGTGAGTGAACAGTGAGAGTGTAGCTCATTTCAAAATCATGTTGGTTATGTAGCCAAGTCCTGGAAGTTCTGGGACCAGCCAGAGTTAAAAATAAATGTAGCCAGGCAAGCCAAGTCATCTTGCTTCTGGGGTTCCTGTTGAGAACAGCTCTTCTCCAACAAATTGTCTTGCATCAGCTGCTTTGTGGTAACTAATGCTTGCATATTGTTACCTGTTGTTTATAATTTAGGACCTTCCACTTAATCTTCCTTGGAGTGCTATAATACAGAGTTCTAACCTTGCTTTACATTTGATTGGTACAAGAAACGTAGGGAGCCACTGTGCCAGATAGCAGTTGTTCCTGAACACTGGCAAAAGTGATTAAACACTGAACTGTTCTTTGCCTGTATTTGATCTTTTTCATGCTTGATACTTTTTTAATTCAGTCCTGATGAATTAGGTTTGATCTTTTTTTTATTGTCCTTTTTATTTATTTGTTCCTGAATATGGTCTATTTGTTGTGTCTGGTGTAAATCGAGGATGTAACATTCCTTCAAATTTGCTGTAAAATTCAACTATAGGAACATCTAGATCTTTTTTTAATACATACCACTTTTCTCTTTTGAATGGTGTCCTGAATAGTTTAAATGTGTGTGTTATCGCTCCACTAATAAAGGGTTGTGGCTTTGTCCACTAAAGAGAGCTCTGTCAGGAGAAGTCATAGAGACAGAGCAAGCAATGGATTGTGGCTTTTGCATTTTAAGTCTAAAAACATAATGATGGTCAGGTTGATAACCACTCACTCCTAGGCTGGACAGCAAGTATTATTAATGTTTTCTCTTGCTTTTCAGTCCTTAGTAACTTTTATCTGTGTTTTTTGGTGTTTGGTTTGTGGTGTTTTGTTTTTTTTTTTTTTTTTTTTCCTTCATCTTTTCTAGCACATTTTCAAGACTCTTATCCATAAGTCATTGCAGGAAGGGCATGCTGATTGAAAATCTGATAAATTACTTCTTGTAATGTGATTTAGCTTTCCAAATGTTCTTCATTCCACCAGCATTTTTCTCCTCACTTGCTCCATATGCTCACTTTCTGTCATCACCAGCTGTAAGAAATGTTTTTGGCTTTTGACTCCGAGATATGTCCACTTACAAGCACTGTCTTCTAGGATGCACATTTGTTAAAATACAATCTTTACTTTTACTACTTCTTTGCCAGTCATGCAGTTAATTTACCTGTGTGTCTCTGTAGCTGAATGTTCCATTGTTAACTGTTTCTGAGATAGGAATAAAGTTATTAGTAATCCCTGACTTGATTTAGGAAGGGCATGTTTGCTTTAGTAATTATTTTCTTTCTTCCTCTTGCATGGTTTTTTGGTGGTGGGTTTTTTCTTGTTTTGTTTTGGGGGTTTTTTGGGGTTTTTTTGTTTTTTTTTAAATCTCACCTTCCTTCTGGTGTTGGACATTACCAGGGAAAGAGTCTAGGAGAGCTCAGCTTACTGTTGTGTAGCTTAGTGTGATGATATGCTACTAGTCATGATGCTTACATGTCAAAGGACTTAGAAAGCTCCTAGTGACTATGAAAGAATGGAGTTTTTTCTTTGACAATAATTAATGTAGTTCAAAGAACTAATGTTATGGTTCTCAGGACTAGATGAAGCTATGTGCCTTTTCTTCACCTCTTCTTTCTTAACTTATCGACTCAGTCCATTTGGTACTTGAAACAGAGAAGATAAAAAGGAAATCTAACAGTTAAAACTAACATTATAGAGAAGTGGAATGAATTTTAGTGTTTAATAATTTATGATCCCTGTTAAGTCTAATATATACTTTTCCTCTGATGAGCAGATATCCTGCTAATGTGGATTACTGTTTTGGAATTCAGTATCATCCTAACATCAGAATCAAACTTAAAACACAGATGCTAAAAAGTCCAGATTTGAGTAGAATTTCTTTCTTCTTACTGGAAATGAGTCAGACACCAAAATGTTAACTGCTGTGGAGTCTTTGGAAAAAGTCAAGTAAGAGAAATAAGGTAATAACAAGGTAATAATCTCCATCTAGGTAATAATATCTCAGTGACACTTTTCTATTTTAAAAATGAGTGTTTCCTCAAAGTACTTGGTTTCTTAAGACTCTCACCCCTACTCTTTCACCTCTATTGGCAGAGGTGAGTGCATTCCAATGTTGCCACATAGTTGATTTGCCAAATGCTTTGAGCTGAACAGAATTATAGAATTACTACACAATTAATTTGCATGTTGTGAATGAAGACTCCTATCAATTTCAATCAATGTTCCTCCTATGAAAAAAATGCGGAAATGGAACAGCATCCAGCACTGAGCATTATCACTGTTCAAGAGGGCCGTTTTGTTTTGTTCTGTTTTTTCCCCACCATCACATTCTCTTGGAAATAATACCGGGCTTGCTTATACTAAGAGATTATCAGGTAAGTGCTGAGACTACAAGGGTTTATACTTTGTCTGAGTTTGAGAGAACTTGGTCAGAGACATTTCTACGCATTTCAATAACACGTATGCATGTGTTATTGAAACTTGTGTCTAAGAATCTCAAATAGGCTTTTGGATTCTTCTGCATAAAGAGGAGAATTTTCTCTGGGTAAACTGCAAAGAAAGGGAATAATGTTAACTGATAGAAAGAGGCTGCCTGTGAGAATGGGCAGAAGAGAGGTGACTAAAAAATGAAAGTAAGAAATAAAGCTATTTGAAAAGTATTGATGGACTAAAGATGTGGTGGCAAGGAAAAGAAAAATAAGTTTTGATTTTTCTATGCTCATGGAATAAAAGTCAAATCTCCAGTAGAACTCTTTGATTCCTGAAGACTTAAGGCAGTTACTTAGTGAGCTTCAAATGCTTTTTGTCACTATTTTTTTCAATTATTATTAAAAAAAAAAAGCCTATATGTTTATTTCCTTTTTTCCAATATGGTGTAAATCCTTCATCTGAAGTTATGAGAAAATGTATAAATTAACTATTACCTTTTTATCTTTTTCTGGTAAATGGAAAGAAGTTACATCTTTTTTTTGTCATACAATGCAA
The DNA here is from genome assembly GCA_035590195.1 of Aviceda cuculoides. NCBI lineage: Eukaryota > Metazoa > Chordata > Aves > Accipitriformes > Accipitridae > Aviceda > Aviceda cuculoides. Next base: position 43,363,036 of record JAVJGG010000054.1, read on the forward strand.
CAAGTGAGAGATGAACCACTGACTCTTCAGTCTATCTTGCCTAATATTACCTTATGGGGACTTCACAGATCCCAGCCTAAAGGTATCATAAGGTAGATTCTTGGCTGTCTTACTACTATATAGTTTCTAGAAGTTCAGATCCTACTAGCTGGTGTATGCTCTTGTCAGCACAGTTCTGAGCAAGAAAATGAGGAGTTGTATAATTCAATTATTATAGCTATGAGGTTCTTCTTGTACACACTGTCAAGCTGATTTGGTGCACAGCAAGAGGTGGAGAAACATATTTCATCTTTGGAAATCAAAGAAATGCACCGGTACTGTCTCTTCAGAATGGAGAGGCACACTACTCGTCAGCTATTTAACAGAGGCTGTCATACGCTTGGTTATGGGCATGGTATCTGTATGTGTCTTTATGTATCAACATATAGTTGAAGATCTCACAGTGAATTGCATTTTTTTCCAAGAAGGGGAGTGGGGTGGTGAAGTGGAGCAAACTGCAAGATTATTCAGATGAAGGAAAAGAGGAATAATAATGTTGGAATAAAAAGCTGGTTTGAAATGCATATATTTGCTTAGGCTGAAGACTCTTCTGTAGCTGATTTGGACCAGAGACTATATATTCAATTTTGAAAATCCAATGAGTGTCCTTATCACTGAGAAGTTGAGTGCTCTGAAATATAGGCCGTAAATGGAACAAGTGTAAATGTTCCTTCAGACAGCTTCAGATAAATAGCTGAATTGAATGCCTTTCTTTTTGTTTTGACAAGAAATTTCACTCTCAAATACTCCCCATCTCTGTTATAAAAGGTAGTCTGTACATGCCATGAAAGATTTGTTGGTGTCCCAGTGGTTACAGCACTCACTTCGGATAAGGGAGTCTGGTTCAAGCCTCTGCAGTAAATGAGGCTGAGAATGGGCATTAGTGTGTCCCCCACATTGTGGTGAATGCTTTAAGTGCCTTTTCTGAAATAGGCATTTATTTCAACCTTAGAAGACCTTAAATTTATCTCTCTGTAGACTAAGAAAATGTTCACAGCCTAAGAAAATCATTCATCACCTCACTAGACATCTGAACAGTCTGCCTCTCCATTCTGACTAGAAAAATATGATCTGAATAGTCGCTGTGGGTTGGAATTTCCAAGAACAGTGAGCAAGGCTAATCCAAATGCTTTAACCTTTCAGTTTAGGAGCTTACTACTCTGTCTGGCAAAAGTCCAGTAAGCTCTGCTCCTTTTGAATTTATTGTGTTAATAGTATTGATTCAGCTGAGTATGGTTAGTGCCACAGGTGCCATCTTGCTTCTCATAAGTGAACCTAGAACACAAAAATTCAAGGGAGTGAGCTTTTGTGCCAGAAAGAACAATTATTTGCTGTTGAATTTATACCCCTTCATAAGAGAAATTTTCCAGAAGTAGGATCAAAACAGGAAAGGATTTTCAGGTTGGCAAGAAGCAGACAACCAAGCAAATAGCAAGTCAATTCTTTTAGCTGCTACTGCAGAGTTTATTTTTCTTCTTCAGTGCTAAATATGTCAAGTGGCAGGCTTTCTCCAGCTGCCATTAACCGGTTTTAAATGGTGTCATTAGCAGAAGGGGAGGTCAAGAAAAAAAACACAAGTGAAAGCTATCTTAGCTCAAAGCTCCAGGTAAAAGCATGTTACAGGTGAGAAACTCTGTATATAGTGTCCCTAGACTACTGAGCAAAGTAGTAAGCCAGGACAGAAGGAATCATCCTGACTGTTCTGTTAAGTGAAGTTCTGTGTTTTAGTAAGCACATCTTTCTCCATGTCTGTGTCTAATGGCTGAGTTTACTCCCATTGTAAAATGTCACAAGGATGATAACCCCAGTTTTTTAAGGGAGCATCAAATCTGTTAAACGCTGGCAAGGATTCTGACATCCTTTTAATTACAGCAAACAGGCAAAGACTCAATTAACTAGGGGAAGAAAAAATTGTTGGCTTGTAAGGAGCGTTCACTGAAGCTGTGTGGCATTTTCTGACAATAGCTTATGTTGTTAAACGGCTTGTGGTAGTGGATAGCTAGAACTCTCCAAAGAGATGTGCCAGTTTCAATGGATGCCTCCCTAGATGCCTCATTCCACATTCATACTGGAACAACCCATTTTGAAGTTGTTACGGCACTCACCAGGGTTTCAGCAGATGCAGATTTGCCAAGAGTTAAGTGCAAGGATAGATAAAGTCCCAAAATTACAAACTTGTCCAAGCTAAATGAATCAGAGGGCATTGGAGTCCAAAACATTTGTGTAAATATAGTCGTATATAATAATATTTTAAGATATAGAAATATTTTTAAGAACCTGATTAAATCTGCAGACTATCAAGATGATGTATGTTGAAATAAATATTTAAAGAAATTTATTTGTTCGTGCATGTGCTAGAGTACTGTGTAATAGCCAAAGTTGAATTGTTCAAGGCATAATGAGAATGTTTCTTGTGCCAAAAATAATATTAACAAAGTTGTAAAAGTAAGTCTTGCAAACAGATTTGTTTTCATTTGACACATGGGAAATGAGTGAGGGATTAAATTACTTTCCCCAAATTATGCAAGAGTAGCATTATTGCTAATCAAACCAAAATGTGAAAGCACCAATTCTGAAGCAGGATCACCCTTGGCTCAGTAGCTTTCTAAACCAGCAAGAAACAGTGCTCCCATCCCGTGCTTGTTCATTTAATGTATTTCTCAGAGTGGGGAGGAAATCCATGTTTCACACCTTTTGCAAGTCGGCAAATTGAAAAAAGTATTTTAGGTTAACCTTTCCTATAAAAAGTTTCAAAAAGCTTTCAGTAGTGATCTCAATTTCTTAGAATTTTCAAAACAAAAACTTAATACAAACTGAAAATACTTCCTTTTCATCCCTCTTTGAAAATAGCTGAAATGGAAAATATTCAGCAAGTTTGGGACTGCCTTTTTTTTTTTATTTTTTTTTAAAGTCCATTTCTTAAATGAATTAGTCGATAGTGACATCCAATAATTTCAGTTCTGCTGAGAATTTTGGGGGGAATAGGCAGGGAAAGGAATAGCATTTATCAAGCTGTTGGCATGCATGTCCTATTCAAACAATTTGTAATAATAAACTTTAGTCTGAGAGAAACTCAATTTTTCCCCATCATGTATAGTCAACTGATGTATTGTAACCTTCTCAGTTTTATATCCAACCAGGAAAATCAAAGTTTTCCTTTTATATATCCTTTATTTCAGGAGTAAGGGTGAAAGATGTTCAGCACAATCCCGTTAATCTCTTGGTAGGTGTTAAGCTATGGAAACTTAAAAATTCTGAAAGTCTTCAGAACTAAAAATCAGAAACAAATGTATAATAAATATGTGTTTAAGAAGATATGAAAACCTTAGATCTTCTCCAGACACTGTTACAGGTACTAGAATTCTTTCCAGTGAGAGGCATCCAGATGGTAACCTAAAGAAAGACTAGTTTAAATTCCAGAACTTCACCTCAAGATGTTAGAATTTAATACATAAAACATAGAATAGGAGCTGAAAAGCTTCATTTATGAATGCATTTTGTAAGCACTTACATCAAAATGGTGTTCTAGGATTTAGGGAGGGGAGTGAGAATTAGCTGTATTCCAGTTGAAGTAATTGAGTGAGTCAAATTACTTACAAAAGAGATGCAGGATGGAAACTCTTATTGATCGGATGGATTAGAACATAGAACAAATAAAATCTAAAACAAATGGGGACCTAAATTAAAAGTGCTTTCATACTTGTCATGTTATTCAGTTGAAATCCAGCAAAATCAGGCCCTTAATGTTATGATAAGAAGTAAATATTAATGTATGTTTTCTAGATTAAAACATTTTAAAAGGGAAGATCAGTCGACAACTAAGTCAGTGCTGCTTTTTAAATCAATCTAAGTCCAATTGAGTTTGACTGGATTAGTCAGGGGAAAAAGGGAGGGAAAAAGAAATCCCTATTGATGTATTGCTAAGAGAATACAGATATATTACTTTCTAGTTCAGTGTTTTTAAACCAGTAAAGATTTTTTTAGACAATAACTTAATGTTCTGACATGTTCCAGAGATTCTGGCTTGCATTTTACTTTAGATTATTAGTACTCCTTTTCTATGTTGAGTGTGAATGTACTGTCTGCCTGTGTGCCCAGCTTCTTTCTCCTTGTCCGTAACTTCTGAGCTTGTTGCCTTATTTCTGCCCATGGTGGAAGAGTGCAAGTTAATAAAAAAAAAAAAAAACAAAAAAAAAAAAAAAAACCGCAAAAAAACCCCCCACCCCAAAACCCCTAACTACTACATATTTTCTTAAGAAAAATAAAAAATTGCTGAATTAATAGTGGGGATCGCTTAAGATCTGTATTACAGTGGCTGACACTTTCCCCTTTATTTTAGTAAAGAACCTATGTTGGGGAGGGAGGAGGAGTGAGGAAAGAATTTGGACAGATACAGTGAGCATACTAACAGCATGCAGAATTTCCATCAGGTCTTGTACAGGGGTAATTCACTAGTGACTCATTGACAGGCAAAGGAAGAAAGGCTTAATCATTTTCACAGCTTGTGAAATTTTCTTCTGTGGTGACGTGAGGTGGAAGTGTTACATCTTCAGAAGGCATCTTCCCTCATTTCTGTGCTCTCCACTTAGATTTATTCAAATCATTTGAGAATTTAAGCTTCTAGAAAGTGTTTCTCCTGGGGTTCAGTTCAAGGGGTGCTACAATGCATGTCTTAAAATATTTTCCCATTGTTCATTTGGGACTGACCTGCCACTCTGATGCATGCTGGGCAGTAATTAATCATGTATTTTTTCATTGATTTTCATGTGTGTTGTTGCAACGTAGCCATACATATGGCATAAATTCTAATTCTTAATGAGCAATACATGGGGAGATGACCTAGAAAGAGAGATAGTAGGAGGAGAAGGATTTTCTCTTTTTAGAGAAAATGTTTGGTTTATCCTTACTATTTTTATATACTGCTTATGTATATAGGAAATCTCTATTAAGATTGCAAAAACGAGAATTTAAGGTTGTAACAATATGGGTAGAATAAGGCCCTGCTGTTTAAGATGGGCCTGTGGCTTTCTTGCTGTGCAAGTAAAGCTGTGCCATCTGATGTATATTTTGAAGTGTTATCTATAATAACCTGCTCCACTGCAGTTGGGGGGGGGGGGTCAACACCTCTTTATGTATTAGTTTGCACTGCAGCAAATTAATAGATTTTGCCATGTGGATTTTAGTGGGGAGTGTTTAAAAGAACAAGGATTCTTTTTTGTGTTCTTCTTGTGGATATGAGGAGACACAAAAAGTGAATGGGATGTCTTAATTATTCTCATCATAAACATCTTCCTGTAAAAGGTAGAAGGCTGTTGGAGAGGAAGTTTGTGTTTGTAGTGTATTTTAGCCGTGCAGTGAATTTTCTCATTGTATCAGTCCAATTTGAGATGTAAAGCTTCTGAAAATGCTGGAGACATGGGAATAAAAATGTTTATATTGGTTTTGATGTTCCTGTTTTATCAGGACAAGAATAGGAATTTGGAAGAAAAGAAGTTATGCAGGAACTGCTTGCTTATTGACACAAAAGTACATATATTTCAATAATGCAAAAAGTTATTAAATAATAAATAGAATAATTCCATAGTAAAAATTTCACTGAGCCCACAGAATGTACTGCTGGGTATTTTTATGGAATAAGCGTAAAGTCTTTCCATCTTATGTTTAACCAGTTACCCAGCATTGAAGATAGATCTTTGCTATGCACTGTAGCTAATTAATGTGGGTGTTTTAGTTTGATTTCCTGAAGGAACAAGATATACCTATATGCTTCCTTTGCAATAATAGCTTCTGGATTCTACCTATTTCAACCAATTTTAGCAGAGGTATTAAAGGCAAGATGTTCCTACAGGCTTTATGTAACTAAGCAACCATGTAGCAGACAGACCATATTCATTCACTACAAGAAAGGTCATACGATTATCTAATCACTTTATTAGAAATCAGGAAATATGCTGGTGAAAAAGACGTTATTACTGTCCCAATCATGAGAAAAGCTTAAATGAGATTGTACAGATTATTAATCATATGAAAATCCAATGCTGGAATACAAAACTAGGAGAACAAGCTTCACAAATACTCCTTGATACTAATATATTTGAAAGAATGGTAGAAATGCTGAAAATAGTGTCAACATTGGTGGCTTAAAAAGAAGGTTATCACATGGAGCCCATAAGTGATATGCAAGAGATTAAAAGTTGTAGCATAGGTGCTTAATAAAGCTGTGTTTTCAGAGGAAAAGAGAAGCTTGAAAGATGTATGATATTTGGATGCCTACCCCAACATCATGTTGCAGCCAAAAGTGGGTGTTTCAGGAAAAATAGAGGAATCAAAGTATCATATATAGTGCTCCCAAATGTTCTCCCTAGTTGCAGCCATTTTTTAAGTCAAGTTCTTGCAGAGAATGTAGTGTTTTCTGTGTGTGTAGCATTCCTCATCGAACTTTTTGTTTAAAACCTTGTACAATCTCTGTTGGAGTCTTTGTAAGCTTCTAACATCTACAGCTTTCTTTGGAAGGCATTCCCCAGCTCAGGTAAATATACGAAAGTCATCCTTCTCTGGTGGTTTTTTTATGTTGGTTTGTTTGGTTTTTTTCTTCTTCTGCGTATTAACTCTGGTTAATCTGTGGTCATTAGTTCTTCTGTGGAAGGAGCCAACACCAGTCTTTCCCTGTTCATCTTCTCCTTGTCACTCGTGACTGGATACCTGTCATGTCCCAAAGTTGGAGCGACTCAGGTTCGTGGATTTCCTTTGTCAGAATTAAGGTGAAACAGCACCAGGGGAGTTCAAACAACAATCAACGTTTATTCAACCAATCTAACCTTGCCCAAGTACCAGTGAACTTATCAATATGAACATTGCATCATGTCGTTAAGCCGCTGTTTGAAAAGAGA
>JAVJGG010000054.1:43376037-43389743 GCA_035590195.1 Aviceda cuculoides
AACAAATCTCATTTTTTCTACTAGCCTTGATAAATGTGTAAGAAAATAATAAAAAACTTTGTCTCACTTCTTAAAATTCTTAAAAGGGGTTTTTTGTGAGTATTGTCTACCAGACAGAGATGCATGATAAGCATGCTCCGAGTAGAGTTCGGAAATAATCCTGACAGAATATAGGCTTAAGCTTTTTTTTCGTGTTTTATCAAAACTACAAATAAAATTTTAGAAGTCTTTGAGGAATATTGGAATAAATCTTTGCACATTAAAATCTGAGTTTCCTAATCTGAAAAGGCATGAGTTCATCCAAAATCTGTTAACATGTATGAGAGAAACTGTCCCTGTAAGAAGCAAGAACTAGCTTTAAAGTTAGTAAATGCTTCACTGCAAGAGGAACACACAAACGGTTCAGCATCAGATGCTGGTGGCACTTGTCTACTTTTTCACCAATACCCACACCACCTATAATATGTATAATTAGCTTGGGCTTTCTGACAGCGTTTAAGATAACAAATGTTTGTATGCTGTGGCAGTTTGTGCCAAATATCTAATGAACCTTTTGTTTCTCCTGTAGTATATATTCTGTAAGGTATTTGGGTGACAATCTCAAAGCCGTATATCAAATGCACATTTAGTTTAGTTGGTTGCATGTACAGCTCTGGTAACTGGGTAAACATTTGCACTGAAGTAAGACATACAATACTAGAGAGTTCTTAACAGGAAACATAACCAGTTTATGGACTTGAAACTGAAGCTAGAAAAAGCAAGTGGGGAAAAGAGACTTTTTAAGGTAGTTTTACATTTAAAGAAACCTAATGACGAATGAATATTGGGGTATTTTACCAAATGTTTGTCTAGCTCACTGCGACTCACCAATAAAACCCTACAATGGAAGAAGGCTCAGAGGTGATGGGCAAGGGTGAGGTGCCGGTGAAGCTCAGGGAATAATGCAGGGTGGGATTGACCACAGCTGTTGCAAAGAAGCTGACTTTATCTCAACACAAAGGGGTCTGCAGGGTGGCCTTTGGTTTAGGAAAACAGCTATCAACAGCTGAGTGGATCAACTGGTGGTATAAATATTTCTCCCTGATCTCGTTAAAAGAGTATGAATGTCTCTCTGAGTTAGCCAGACCAGCTGTGAGAGATTGAAAGAGTTAATGTCTCAAACATTGTGGTGGGCCAAGTTCTGCCTAAGGATGAACCCTGCACAGCAAGGAACCCCAGGTGAAAAAAAGCTGATCAGCAGAGGACGCCAGCAACAGGGGATGCTGTGCCGGAGGGTGCCCAGCTCCATCTTCTGCTGTGCTGTTCTGATACACTGAGCAGGGCAGCTCACCGTGCATGGCCCAAGATCAACATCGGTCATGTCCGCAGGGAAGGGGAAGTTACTCCCCACATGACCCCCAAGCCCACTGACCTATTTCCTGGAGGTTCTGAAAACACAAACTATGCATGACACCTAATTAGCCTAATGAGTTTGAATGCCCTCCTGAAGGAGGGGCAAGGACACAAACAGAAGCCCCTGGTGCATACGCCCACTGAAACTGGACCTTTAGAACAATGCTGGACCCAGGACCAGTGAAATCTTTCTCTTTTCCTTTTTCTGTCTCTGTCATTCTGTCTCTTTCTCTTTCCTTTTCCATAATCCCTACACTCATCCCTTTAGATATAAAACCGTTGACCAAGTCTGGGATTAGGAGTGGATCCAGCTGCCCCTGGGCTTTTCTCTGAGAAGGAGTCTAGAAAGCAAGGGGGTCTGCTCTGAACCTCATGACTCAACGGGAGGGTTCTCCTTCTTCCCTGAATTGATGTATATGGTTACATGGGTCACTGAGGTAGTTCCATGCCAATTCCTGTTGAGAGAAACCCTGCCACCTGCTGTTGATGCCTTCCAAGTTCAGTTTGCTTCTGCCATAAAATGTTTAACTGATCGTTTGGTGTCACTTCACCTTAGTTTAGCCCGAGAGAATTCTGAACTCAACATGACTCCCTGGCCAGCCCGGGTCGTGACACCAGCATGGAGGAAGTGAATATGTGGCTCAGCCCAACATAAAGTATAAAAACTGAACAACTAACAAAAGGATTTCAAAGAGAGCACTGGGCTCCAGGTGACTTCAACCCACATATTCCTTCCCACCAATTTAGGGATGCCCAGTGTTGTGATGGGGAGCATATTCTAGAGATCAGTAATAGGAACCAACCTGATATCATGATTGAACTGTATGTTACACTTAGCAATATATAGCAATTGCAACTTGCATTTCTGTTGTGGTTTTGGTATATTTTGTATCAATATGCTAAATCAGAAATCTCCTGTAACATCAATTGTTTTTAAATAAGTAAATTTTATATTAAACCTTACATCCTTCATGTGTGGAATATCTAAAAGAACCTGATCAGAGTATTGGATTCTTGACACTCGCTGTTAGCAAGGTTATCAGGAGAGTCTAGTTTGTTTCCACAAAATGCATGTTCTTATTTAACCATGGATGATATAGCTTTATGTAAGGATTGTATTGTTAAATTCCTGTGGCTTGTGTTTGGAGGTCATAAATTAAATAAGAAAGGACATTTAAAAAAAAAAAAAAAATTAGTCACCAATAGTCTTTTTAAATAGGTCCTATTTAAAAATAAAGGTTATATAGCCTATATATGCTTATGTCCCCACTCTTACTTGCTGAATACCTTTAGAGTTCTTTTTTGCTTGTCCTTGCAGGATCATTCATCTAAAAAAAAAAAACCAAAAAAACCCCCAAAAAACCCAAACAAAACCAAACCAAAACAAAAAAACAAACAAACAAAAACCCAAAAAACCTTTTTACAGATTAGCATGTCAGGCAGAGTGGCTATGTCCATGTGTGTGGGATATACCTGAGCCTATTCAGGTGTTACAAGCAGTATAACCTCATTAACAAGGTACTCCAATCTGTCACTACTTGGCTATCATGCAGGATTTGAATCGCCAGTGTACAGCATTTAGTTTTATTATATTTGAGTTAGTTCAATATTTTTTTGCAAAATGCTGCAGAGGACCATGTTGACATTCATCGTATGACTTGCCAGAGATACCAGTGGATACCTGTAGTGCAGGAGAAATCTGAATGCACGTCTCTCCCAGCCCTAAGCTCTCCTTCCCCTTCTACCACACATTCTGCTGTCATTTAATAGACAGTAATTTGAGGAGCAAATACTTTTTTCTTTTCAGAGCATTTTCATGAAAGAACCATCTTTCCGATGGGAGTAACTAATGATGGCAATTTGGAGACAGTTATGTAATTGCTTTTTTTTGAAATACTTTTGCATTGGTTTTTGTGAGCATAGAATTACTATTGGCATATTTTCTGCTTAATAAGTAATTCTTCAAGACATTGCCTAACCAATTAGACAACCAGTTATGCATCTCTTGAGAGCAATAACAGTATAAGTAATGGAAACCACCAGGTATGATGCTGAAAATGGACTGCTAACTATTCCTTACTGCTCCTTCAAAATTGCTCAAGGTGGTGAAATCGATGTCTTTTTCCTTGCTAACAGAAGGACAAAATTATTTGGTTTATCATTACTCTTTTCTAAGCATAGCTAGTGAGCATTCTTGTGCAGAAACATAATGGTTTAGAGACATTATTGTGGTATTGTAACCAGCTACTCTGTGCCTCTCCACCTGTTTTATACAGCTCTAACAATTTATTTATGGTTCGTGTGCAAAATTTTCTTATTCTTAAGTTTCAATCTAATGCAAAAGGTAAATTGGATATAGCATTTCATTCCATAATATGAAATAAAGACAGAGTATTTGCCTGGTGATGTCAAATTCGAATTTTGACCTTAAATATTGACAAAAATGGGTACCTGCTTGCCTAGTTCCAGTCTATGCTCCCACATGTGGGGATGTTACATAAATGGACAAAGGAAGGTCAGAGAATTAATCGTGGTCTAGGGCAGTTAAAAGGAACATTTGATGTGTTTCTGGAATACCATAGAGTCTGGAAAGGATTCATCTGTGCAATTACTGAATCAGTGGTTTACATATGCTAGCAGGAATTATTGGAGATGCTAACACCACTTTGCTAGAAGAGTGACTACTGGCTGGAGACATTCAGAGCCCTAAATTCATGGCACTGTAAGGGGGTTCTGTTAGTCTGTGGGAGCTCTTTCTTATCAATGGTTACCTCTTAAACCCTCTCCAATTATGACCCTTCAAAATTGGCCCTTACTTGAATGAAGGGTTGGACCAGATGTCCTCCAGAGGCGCCTTTCAACCAACACTTTTTTAAGCTTTTATGATTTCTAAGCACACATGTATGCATAAAATACTTGGAGATTTTTACAAGTAGAGTAAGTGGATTTCTGGGCTGAAAGAGTTTACAGAAGGAGATAACACCTATAGTACCTTATGTGAGAAAATGTGGAGGGAGTTTACTGGTAAGGAGCCAGTTCCATAGTGGTTTCTGTCAGAAAGGCACTTGGCAAAATAACTACAGATGAGGAGCAGGAAAATGCTTGAAGACGTGGAAGATATGAATAGATAATGCATGGGTACAAGAGAACTTTCTCATCTAAGCACAGAAGTAATCTCACCACATATTAGAGTAGCTATCTAAAGGCTAAAAGACTAAGTTCTGGACTCCCTCTTCAATCAACAGATGGATAATGTAGTCATATGTTTGAGTTACAGCCCAGCCATGGTGCAATTCAGGGTTAAACATGATACATTGTCCTCTAAGAAGGACCATTACTCCATAGTTTCACTATGGAATCTTGATTACTTTGTGTAAACTATGCATGCTTTGCTAAGACTATGCCCTTGAAGAGGGAACTAAGGGTTGATGAAAGGGAAACATCCTGCTCCAGAAGGCACCAAAGGCCAGATCATTGCCAAAGAAGCGTGAACTAAGGGAAAGGAAAAGGCAGCAGGGAGAGGTGGAGACCTCTGACTCAATCCAAGGCTGGAAGAACTTGCCTTCTCCATCACCTGCAAGGAGTATGCATGCTAATTTACATGGCAAGCAAGGCTAATCTAAATATAACTGGCCAACAGTAGACAAGATGGTGACTACCAACCAACTAATATAAATTTAGGCGGGATTTTCCTAATCATGTTACAGAATAAATACATTGTTTTTTCTTTGGTGTGGTGTGCCAGCTTTGTGCAGTTACCACCTGGCACCCACCTCTGTGCAGATATGAAATAAATCAATACTCGGCTCTGTGTGTAAGATTGGCTCATTGTACACCGGGTACCAAACCATGCTTCTGGGACAACAATAATATTTTAGAGGACAGCTTGCCTTGTGTTAAAACAGTGGTAAGTTGGGATAGTCACTGATGATAAGATTTGTTAGCATCACAGTAATATTTTCAGTTACAAACTTTTTTCTTAATGGTGATATCCATGCCAAATGTTGCATTTATTTTGAAATATTTTGTGATGTTAACCTGGTTTCAGTTTAAAATCATTTAATAAACCCATTGATCTAAGGTCTAGAAACAACTTATTGTTTAATGACAGGTTTTAAGCTGGAAGCTTTTGGAAGAATTCTACTCGATAAACAAGTCTAAGATTTCTTAGGTTTTTTTCTTTTTCAGGTAGCATTGGGTAGAGGTGAGAAATTCAAGTAGTACATTATGTAAAATGAATCACAGAGTGGTTGAGGCTGGAAAGGACCTTTGGAGGACATCTGATCCAACCCCCCTGCTCAAGCAGGGCCACCTAAAAACAATTGCCCAGGTCTGTGTCCAGATGGCTTTTGAATATCTCCAAGGATGGAGACTCCACAGCCTCCCTGGGCAGCCTGTGCCAGTGCTCGGTCATCCTCACAGTCAAAATGTGTTTCCTGATGTTCAGAGGGGCTCTCCTGTGGTTCGGTTTGTGCCCATTGCCTTTGGTCCTACCACTGGGCACCAGTGAAAAGAGCCTGATTCCATCCTCTTTGCATTGTCTCTTCAGGTATTTATATACATTCATAAGATCACACCTGAGCCTTCTCAAGGCTGAATAGTCCCAGCTCTCTCAGCATTCCCTTACTGGAGCATCCCTCCTCTCCCTTCATCATGGTTGTGGCCCTTCACTGGACTCTTTTTAATATATCCATACGTCTCACGTACGGGGGAGCCCAGAACTGGACATAGTGCTCTAGGCATGGCCTCACCCGTGCTGAGCAGAGAGGGAGACATGACCTCCTTCAACCTGCTGACAAATGTGATGGAAGCTTTTGGTCTTGCTAGAGACATTCTAACCTTTGTCAAAAGTTGTTTTCTGTGGGCAATACATTTAGGCATTCACCAGCAGCACATGTGCAAATACTTTTTTGTTTACACATAACTAATCAACCTCAGGGGAGCAGTTGGTTTTATCTGGTCCTTTTTTGTGTATAGTTCCTCTCTTCCGTCAAAGAAAATAAAATGCACTAGTAATATTCAGGGTGAAAGTAATATTTTAGTTCTATGAAAAATGTGTTAAGGCTTCAAAACTTCTGTGTTTCAGTGCAACCATTAATTTTTGTGTTTTCACGGTCAGATGGTGACTAAGGGAGCAGCCTTGCTTGTGTGAGAACCAGTGTCAGTTCTTTGTGGTGGTTGATTTCAGGAAGAGGCTTTTACCTGGCTCCTTAGCATAGCACCTGAATTTGATAACATGGGGTTAAGGACTATCCTATTCCCACCCATTTCTGTCTTAGAGCAGAAATTTTGTTTTAGGCTCAAAATATTCTCCAGCTAAAAAGATGGGGAGTTTTTATAGCTCTTGTTATATGAACTAGATCTCAATGGAAACTTTAACCTTTTTTTCCAATGACCCCAACAATTGTAAGAAAAGAACCAAATCTAAATCATCAAGCACTGATTCCTCTTCCTTCTACAAATGGCTCTTGTTTACTTTATGAGCATATAAGCTCTGTTGAAGTGTGAGAAGCTGATCAAAGTTACAGACAGAGCCACGAGAAACAGACGAATCTCTTAGTCAATTAAGGGAGACTTTTTGAGATAAACATCCAAACTTTGGACAATTAAATGGGAATTATAAGGGACTGGTACCAAGATAACCTTATCTGTAATACCAGTTAATGCCAAGATCACCTAGGTAAATACATCAGAAATTTGGGTATGAATGTAGCAAAACTAGGAACAATGGGAGAGGAATGATTATGGCAGGGTTGCTAATTTGGGAGGGCAGAGGGGCAGAGAAGGCTGGGTAGAAGTACAGGCATGGGCACATGGAGAGTGGGCAGGATAAAAGGGGTTGGCTGCATGTGAGCAAGCTGCTGGTCACTATGCTTTTCTGGCTGAGACCTATGCCTGATCACCACACTCTGCCCCATGCTTATTAAAGTAATAATTATTCCTAAGTACTTTTGGTGTGAGTGTGCTTTTTATTTTTGTGTGTGTGTTTTATGAGCCTGATGTGCTAAGTCAACTTCAGGTTGGACTAACCTGGGAGTAGGATATGAGATCTGGATGCACCGTGGTCTCGGTACTACTGTACGGATCGCACCTGAGACTGGCTGCTGGAGAGACCTGGAGGGGTGTGTGTTTATGTTCTGGTACCAAACTTCAGGCTGATCTAGCCAGTGAGAAGAGGAGACCTCACTGGAAAGACCTGAGCTCTGAAATGGTAACTGGGAAAGGGGCCTGGGTCCATGCCTCCCTGGTCCGTGGGATTGTGGATAGACTTAAAAGTCCATGCTGGTATTCTAGGCGTCTATGAATGTGAGGGTGTCTGCTCTGTTAGCAAGCTGCAGTCTTGATGAGCTGGAAAGGAGGAACAGGGTCAGGCTTTGTTGCTTGCCTGTGTGTGACAGTGCCTTGTGGTAATGTGACTGCCAGCGAAAGCACTGTTCCTGGTCTGTGTTATTCTGTGTCATGGGCCATGTGTATTTTATGCATGTGTGCATCTTTGGAGCGTGTGGTCAGCTTTGCCTGAAAATGCGAACCACAGGAGCGCCATCCACCAGACAAGGATAGGAGGAATCCCCTGGCTCTCAGGGTCCACCCCTCTGGCATTAGCAGCCTGGGATGGAGACCTCTCTGGCATCCCAAAGCCTATCAAATCTGTCCACCTGCAACAAAGACTGGTAGGTTTGTGGGTGGGCATTTTGCTTATACATGAAAAACTCTTCAGTGGTACTTATCTTCTCCCTTGGAAGCCAGACATAAAAACAACAGGGCAGTGAATAGAAACTGAATGAAAACAAATCTATTAGTTACAAACAAGACAATTAGTCTGAAAGTTAGTTATGTGATTTTCAACTTGACAGTATTTCTTAAATTCAAGTTTTATAGGTTCTAAACGTGCTTGTATTCTACTCTGGATGCAAGTGTGCAATAATGTGCTTTTGTTACCGGATTAGAAAAGCTAAATGTGTTAGCTTTGCTGAATACATAATGTAGCTGTATTATTTACATGTAAAAAAAGAATTTTCCTTTTTCAGTATGAATTGAATGCCACTTGAAGAAAATTGTACTCTTATAAAATATTATCTAAAAGGCTAAAATATTCAAATTTTATTCATTTGTTAAGTAATACATGTAATTCGTTTTCATTCAAAATTGAATCATTTTGACTTGCACAGCTTTTGTTAAAACACATCTGATGATTATCTTGCGGCTAAAAAGACTAATAATGGACAAACTATTAAATCCAGTAAGTAATGAGTGCTGAACATTAAAACAGGTGCATTATGGATACTACCATATGTTTTGAACTGAACTTTGTTTGGAATTCCTATAAATTTCTTCTGGTATTAAAAAGTAAACTGTCTCTCATCTGTAACAATCTGACACGTTCAGATAACAGATGGCATGGAAGACCTTACAGGTTCTTTTTTCTCCATAAAGAAGTGTTAAAAATGAAGCATATCATCTATTATTTTCCTGTGCCCTTTTTATCACTTTCTGACTAAACAGAAAAGTGATGTATTACAGGGCAGTTGCCCACACTGTGACATTTCAGATGTGATTATCAAAATGCAGCACACTGGTTCTTGAGGTTTTTTAAACGAACGTGACAGGAGTTAGCATTTCACAAGTGCACACTCTGTAATCTCAACACTGCAGTAATTCATTGGGTTGTCTACATGCCACAGTGGGAGTTTCCACAACTCCATGGCACACATTTCTTAATCTGTACAAATCTACAGGCTGCTATTGGGGATATTTGACACTGTCATGCATGACATCCTTGTCTCTAAATTGGAGAGACATGGATTTGACAGATGGACCACTCAGTAGATAAGGAATTGGCTGGATGGCCACACTCAAAGAGTTGTAATCAATGGCTCGATGTCCAAGTGGAGCACAGTGACAAGTGGTGTTCCTCAGGGGTTGCTAGTGGGACTGGTGGCGTTTAACATCTTTGTCAGTGACATGGACAGTGGGATTGAGTGCACTCTCAGCAAGTTTGCCATGGACACCAAGCTGTGTGGTGCAGTTGACATGCTAGAGGGAAGGGATGCCATCCAGAAGAACCTGGACAGTCTTGAGAGGTGGGCCTGTGTGAACCTCATGAAGTTCAACAAGGCAAAGTGCAAGGTCCTACACCTGGGTTGGGGCAATCCCAAGCAAAAATATGGGCTGGGCAATTAGTCGATTGAGAGCAGCCCTGTGGAGAAGGACTTGGGGATGTTGGTTGATGAGAAGCTCAACATGATCCAGCAATGTGTGCTTGCAGCCCACAAAGGCAACTGTCCTGGGCTGCATCAAAAGAAGCATGACCAGCAGGTCGAGGGAGGTGATTCTACCCCTCTACTCTGCTCTCATGAGATCCCACCTGGAGTACTGCACTCAGCTCTGGGGCCTCCAACATAAGAAAGATATGGACCTGTTGGAGCAGGTCCAGAGGAGGGCCACAAAGATGGTCAGAGGGCTGGAACACCTCTCCTATGAAGACAGGCTGAGAGAGTTGGGATTGTTCAGCCTGGAGAAGAGAAGGCTCCTGGGAGATGTTATAGCAGTCTTCCAGTACCTAAAGGGGGGCTACAAGAAAGCCAGAGAGGGACTTTTTACAAGGGCTTGTAGTGATAAGACAAAGAGTAATGGCTTTAAACTGGAAGAGGAGAGCTTTAGATTAGATGTAAGGAAGAAGTTCTTCACTGTGAGGATGGTGAGACGCTGGACCAGGTTGCCCAGAGAAGTTGTGGCTGCCCCATCCCTGGCAGTGTTGAAGGCCAGGTTGGATGGGGCTTTGAGCGAACTGGTCTAGTGGAAGGTGTCCCTGCCCATGGCAGGGGGGTTGGAACTAGTTGATCTTTAAGGTCCCTTCCAACCCCAACCATTCTATGATCCTATGACTTTCTCAAATTATTCTTAGAAAGTATCTTTTAAAGGCAGCGTACTTTGCCGACTGAAGCTTTCACCTAAGCTGAAGTTCAGCTAGCTTTCCATATTTTAATGTCTCTCAGCAGCTGCTCTCTTCCTTAAGGACAGCATCTTTAAACTGTGCAAACTGTAATCAAAAGCTGGATGACTTTTATCAATCTCTGTTTGCATATTGGTCAGATACAGCACCACAGAAAAGGAATTTGTGTTGATTATCAAGAGAAGAGACTGGAGAGACCAAAAAGCAGTAAGATCACTGAAAATCACTCAGGCTGGTATACCAGGAAGTAGAAAAAGTCACTATTTTTGAGCATTGCTCAGAGGAAGGTTCCATTACTGTCACTTCCCATTATTTCCATCTTTCTGGAGGGAAGTTAAGATCAAAAACTTCAGGGGGACAACATTCCTTGCTTCTCAGATTATTCCTCTGTCTGGATGTATATTGGTATCTGTCTGCCAGGTTATATAAATATCCCTAATGCAGATATCATGCATCAGTAATAGAAAATAAAAGGAGTTTTTTGTATTCCCTGTGGAGCACTATTCAAATACAAATCTTTCTGCATAAACCTATCCAGTTGAAGATTTTTTTTTTGCTTTCTCCAAGGAAGATGGACTTTCTTCTTTTTCGCTATATTCAAGGGAGCTTTTTCAGGTGTATTATGGGATGGAGTATTTAGTGCTGTTTAGTGGAATGGAGGGGTTAGAGCACACAGGTGATGGAAATACAAAAAACTACCAAATATTAGCCATGACTGTAAGGTACAGTCATCTGTGGGCTATTTAAATCTTTCATTTGTCTCCATTTGCTTCTTATTGGGTGAAGGTTTTTGCACTACACTAACAATGATTTTTTTTTAAATTGTTTTTGTCATCAGTATAGCTCATTCTAAGAAGAGTCAGGCACATGAGTTGGTGCTAATTTCTTATGTCAAACTGGGTAGCCTTATCTTTTGTGCTTTGATTACAATATAATACCACATAAGTAATTCCACCATTTTAAGCTAGATATGAGTCAAGATATATGTAAAGGCTATCCATCATTTCTGGGTATCTTCAGTATTATTCCATGGTAAAAACTGAATTCAGGTCTCTTCTGCTGTTTGGGCTATTTACTTCTAGGAATAAACCAAACTCTGATATCCAAAGAAGCCAGAGAAACACATTCAGTTATTACTGAACTAACTGTGGAAAAGTAACACACTATAGATTTATATTTAAATAGCAATATCCCCCCCCCCCCCGTGGTATATAAAATCTGTAAATAATACATTAAAAGACCACAATAGAACTATTCAAAGTCACTTGAAAACATGGTTGTAAAATACTGAGGAGAGGAAACTGGTCATCTGAGTCCTCTGTGAATATGAAACTGTATTCTAAGTAACAGACAATTTTCTATTAGTGCTGCAATCCAACACTAGTTTTATGGGGACACTAAGCTTTCTGATAATGATTTAGATAAACTAATCTGTGACATTGAGGAAATCCTGACTGCAACCAAAAAAAATACTTGAGGAAGATGTTGATCTGGTAAAAGCGTAAAATAAGGGTAAGATAAGACAAATTGGTCATGTGTCCTCCCTTACCTTGTAGGAATAGCTGAGGCATCTAATCCGTTTTCTGTTTTTTAACAGCCTGAGGAAATACTGTCTTTAGCCTTATATTTTATTCTTGATGCACCGTGTACTCTACAGCTACTTTGACAATAAAATTATAGTTCTACTTAGATGATGAAGTCTTATGGAAATAGCAATTTTTTCAACTCTTCAATATAAATGTTACCTCTGGAAATGGAATTATGAAGGGTGTATATGCTGCTGAAAGATTTGAAAGGAATTGAGACTTTACTGGGAGAGAGAGGGCATTAAGGGATCTTTCTTGCCCCACCTCCTTTTCTCCTACCATAATATTTCCAATTCACTATATCCCAAACTGCTGCAAAATGTCTTTTCTAAAACCAGTACTTTAAAAAGAATGAGTGGAGTTTTGTTTTGGTTTTTTTTTTTTGTTGTGTTTTTGTTTGGGTTTGTTTTTTTTTTTAAGAAAAATGTTGTGATAAATAATTCAAATTTTTGCAGCATTTAGAAAAAAATCTTTAACAACCTTAGTATTCAGAAATAATAGCATAACGTATTAAGTCTACTAAACTGTAATAAGATTCTGCAGTGCACACATAAAAATCCAGATTTTGATATCTTTAATTTTTCATACACACATATCATAATCTATTTGATTTTTACAGTTCAGCAAACTGAGAACATCCATTTTACCCCACTGTGAGAAACACATTAGCAGCTAGGGGATCCAGAATCAAAACATGCAGTGTTGTAAATTACTGAAGGAGGGTTGTTTGTCCTGCTAACCCATTGATTGTGCATAGCGATGGGTTGGCATGGTGCGCTTGAACCCATAGATCAGCAAGTACTGTCAAAATGAGTTATTCATGAATAGTAGGCCAATATCTGCCTGGAATCCTTATTTCACCTGGAATCTGATGGTAAACAAAATTATATCCACTGTCACTATATCATTAAACTGTGGATTTTAGACTGAGTGATATTTTCTGTGTGTCTGAAAAAAAATTTCTCTAGTAGAAGACAATCTTTCATTTACATGTTATAACAGTCCTGCACCAACATGGATAACAGGTAATCATCAATTTCATGTTGGTTCATGGGGATTTTTGTACCTACTGTGTTGATTCCCAGTTCCACATTTTGATTTGAATGATGGCAGTGTGCATGCTATCAACTGATAACTTAGCTTCTGTTCTTAGGTTATTATTCAGATGGATGCTTCGGTATTTCCAACATCAGGCTGTGC
This sequence comes from Aviceda cuculoides, assembly GCA_035590195.1. Lineage (NCBI taxonomy): Eukaryota > Metazoa > Chordata > Aves > Accipitriformes > Accipitridae > Aviceda > Aviceda cuculoides. The sequence goes on from JAVJGG010000054.1 coordinate 43,389,169, forward strand.
ATTTACAGTGCACTGCTTTGCAGTGTCCCATTGTAGACACCAGTGTCATCCTAGTAATTGGATACACCTGTATGATTTTATGTGCTTTGACTTTTTTTAATTTTTTTTATTATTATTATGATCTTTTCTAGCAGTGGAAGGGGCATGAAATGTATTTATTGCATTTTGTAAATTTCTTCAGTTCTCTTACTGGGCCTCTCACGAATATCTTGTTGCAAAAATCTTTACTGTTGTTTGAAGTGGAAAAAAAAAACCAGCTGAAAATACAATGTTACATAGCTTTCTGGTTTTTAGCATACCTTCAGGAGAAAATAGAATGACTGTAATCATAACTAGCGTTGGTGCTATGCATTGCATTGCAATAGGGTAAAGGCACTAAGTGATGATGATATATGGTGCACCATATGAATTGGAACTGAGGCACACATGAGAATTTGCTTTGCAGAATGGTATCTAATAGTAGGCATTTACAATACTGTGTCAAACCATAGATTATCGTGACACCAAGTTGGGAGGGAGGGTTGATCTGCTTGAGGGTAGGGAGGCTCTGCAGAGGGATCTGGACAGGCTGGATC
>JAVJGG010000054.1:43389843-43422646 GCA_035590195.1 Aviceda cuculoides
CCCACCCCCCCCCCCCCCCCCCCCCCCCCCCCGAACCTTCACCCCAGCAGGGCGGGCCTTCTCCCCCATTCCCTGCACCTTTGTTGCTGCTTCTTTTTTTCCAGAAAGGTTGTTATTTTTCCTTTGGTCTTTGGGATCTATCTTCTAAGAGAGATGAAAGCTGTATCTTATGGGGCTTTTACTTCTTCAGCAAGTTCCTGACACCATTTCTTTTCTCATACAATAAGCATTTAGTTTATCATATTTACCACTTCATTTGTCTTGGTAAAATGGTTTTACATCTGTAAAAAAGCCCAGCAGAGTAAATCAAACTGAATACAGCCAGATGCCTGCTTGCATTGATAACAGTCCACTTTCATGATAAAGGCAGTCAACTTCCACATGATTCATGCATCTTAGCCTTCAAGCCGTATTTTTGGTTAAGTGATCTTTGCTGTGTTCAAGATAATGTGTGTGAAATTCTGTTTTCCTGTTTGCAGGAAGAAGTAATGAAGCTTGGCAGTATTGATTTTGGAAGCAAATAAGTGTGCATATGTGTACATACATGGGTGTGTACTTCTGTGTGTCTATGAATTTCCAAGGTCTTGGAACTTACTTTATTTCCTTAATTCTTATTTATATAAGCCTTAAACATGGCTCTGTCACAAAACTGAATACAGAGCAGGATATAGTTGTAGCTTTCACAAGCAGAGAAAGAGTCATTAAAAGAAAAATAAGAGAAAAGTTTCAAAGCCTTTGTCTGCTCAGTGAGGGTGTAAATACCCTTGGCAAGCCAGAGAGAGCATAGATTTTGATCTGTCCTCCGAACTGGCTCAGATGCACTATTCAGCATCCTCCAGGGCAGAGACATGCTGCTTGGCAGAGGGTATAATCACCCAGTGCTACACGAGGCTGCCTGTATCCAGTGAGTGCAGAAAAAGAAGGAATAACCACTAGAGAGAAGAGCAAGTGACAGTCAAAGATATAAGGCACAAATCAGCCATAAGAACATTTTAGAACCAGACTATAGTCCTTGCTCACGCTAATTCATATTTGCTCAATTAGAGAAACCCAACAAGTATGTACAGTGTTTTATGATTATATTCAGCAAGCAGAATTACATGGATAGGTATTTTGTTCAATATAAAGTGTTCAAGTGGGGAGCTTTTCTTTATCTGAAATAAAATATTCTTTGTTTGCATCATGTCCAAGAGAGTGAAAAGCAGGACAGACATTAGAGACTAAAATTAGAGCAGGCTAAAAATAGAAAGGATTTCAGAATCTTAGCATTAGAACCTCTCTTGGACATTAAAATACAGTTTAGCAGTGACTGTTGAGTTCTTCTGATCTGCCCCATGAGATTTCCTGTAGGTAAACATGGGACATGAAAATTCTCTACTATAGAAGAAATGTGGAGTTTATTTTATATCTTTGTATCTATCTTTATATCTTTACCTCTTTATCTCTTTATATCTATCTCCAAATCTTTAATCTTTATGTATATATCACTGCATCTTGTTAACACATTTTATCATCACTGTGTACTTCATTAAGCTAGATCGTGCATTTTGGGGTTGATTTCAATTTACAGAGAAGAAGCAATTAAATATTCACATCTTGAGTTGTTCTTTAGTTGAAGTTCTGGTTTTAAAATGGAATGCAGATAAAAATTATGTCAATCATAGGGTTTCTAGTTTGGTTCAAAACCACAACTGATAGAATAGACAATGGAGAAACTTGAAACAAAGCTAGTTATTCACTTATCTCCCTGACAATACTGGAGTTCAGAAAAAACCCACAGTCTACGGAAACCCAGAATAAAACAGTCTGGCTATTTCATCTTGTATCTGATATGATCTTTAGTCAATTAGCAAAGCAAGATTCCTTTTCTTTGCAGACTATTGCTGCACATTGATAAGGTATTTCTTTGTTTGACTTCTGTGTTAGAGACATGTAAGTGCTGAATTCCATTATTCTTTCATCAGAATCATTCTTATTTTTACAATTCAAAAAGCATGGTAGGCTGTACATAAATGTGAAATATAGTTTTTGGCATGAGGATGAAGCTTCATGAAATTGCACATACACACACGCCAGAAAAAAAAAAAAAAAAAGAAAGAAAGCTCACTAAATAAGGCACTTGCTGGGCCAACAGTCCTTCTCCAAGGATTCATGCTGTCTGGAGATTTCTATCCAACTGTCTTCCTGTTTTCTCCCCTCCATTCTCTTCTATTTATCATCAGTCCACTAGTTCTTTTTATTCTTACAGCAGTAACTGACACCTACCAGCAACAGCAAGTTGAGGTCACTAAGGCAAGTGCCTGTGTCTTGCTAGAACTGATCATTGATCTGGGGGTATGACACGCATATGACAGAGCAAGGTCACTCAACTTCTTTCCCTCCATTTTTCATTTCTACGCAGGTAGCTACCACTTCAAGGTTCTTCCTCCCAGCCTGTCACGTTGGTTTTTATTATATTACCGCATGAAAAATAGAGAGTACTCCAACCTTTATGGGATATTATCTCCTAAGTATTGCTCTGCTAACAGTTCAGAAACACACTCACCACTACAATATGTCACTGAGGTACACTATTTTAAAAATATGATTTTATCTAGTAACAAGTGCTACTATGGGAAAAAACTGCAAAGAAAGAAATAAGCCAACTCATTAGGAATAACCTATTAAATCTTAATGAAAATATGTTGTAGAGGAGTCATATATCTGCAGGGATGACATAAATAATAATCCAATGTGAAGTAAAAATTCATTCAAATACCTATGATAGTAACTTCTGTTGATGTAAAGCACTTCAGGATATTCCATAAGTGCCACTAGGCTATTTATCTTCGAGCAAAAAAAGCATCTGGGAGTTGTGCAAGGTCTTATATTTAAAATGGATAAACCTGTATATTAAAAATAAAACTCATGCTCTGGCATTAGTACTCCACTCTCAAATGTTTAATGTAAAAATACATGTATTTTTGTGAATATGTGAAACAAACTTCCTGGCTTGTTCTTTTCTTTTGTTGACTTGACAGGGTTATTTAATAGTGTGTAGGAGTGAATGGCACATTCATTGACAGGTTCCTAAAACTGTAATTTCTATCTGACTAGGGTTTTAAGCCTCAGGAATGTTTTTAAATTAATCCTAATCCAGAAGTGAAATAACTTCTCTGAAGGAAGAAAAACTATTGATTGTTCTGTTTCACTGATTTTCAAAAACAAAGATTTTATGTAAACATAAAAGTTGAAGTCAGCCCTTGCTAGACTGTCTTCATGACCTAGAAAGGACAGAAGGCATTATGGTTTGACGGATCTTCTAATCAACTCAGAATAGGGCCCGAGTTTCAAATGAGACACAGCTGCTGTCGTCACTAGTACAAATCAAAATCATTGTCCTTACTAGTTTTGATGCCAGGCTATCTGATGTTGATGAGAGCTTACAAAGGCACAAGAACAGGAATGGAGAAAACCCCATGTTTCTGAGGCCAATGACATTAGAAGATTTAAAAGATTCCAGAGAATTACAGAGAGGTAAAGTTTTAAAAAAAAAAAAAAAAAAAAAAGGTGCTTCCTTCCAGATTTCATTCAATGGGTTTAAAAACTACTGAAGACTGAAAATTTCTTCATCCATGCAGTATAAATCAATCTCAAAGTGATGGAAAATTGGTAGAAGGATTGCCTAAGGACAATTATTACATTGTTGAAAACTGATTTTTGGAACAAATTGTTCTGGCAACCTTCTGGTATTAAAACCCATGATGTTAAGATGACCTCATATCCAGGGGTCAGAACCCTGGAATCATAAGAGATAAAACTGGGGTGGACCTTAAGGTGTCATTAGATCATTCCTTTACCCAAAGACAGAATCAGCTGAACTTAAAACATTGCTGATAGATGTTTGAATAGTCTGGTCTAAAAGCCAAATGTTATAACACAACTTCCCTCCTGCATCTAGACCTCCATCACCCTTAAAATTTTTCTTGCTACATCACATTGTAAACTGCTGTATAAATCACCCCTATCTCAATACCTATTATTTTATAACCAAGAAATTACACTTATTTATTCTCACTGTTAGATTTTTTACCCTGGTATCTATCCTCATGGTTTCTTGCTTAGAATGACGTTCATTTTTTGTTTGTCCTACCTATGATGATCACGGTGAATACTTTATCTTATTCCTTTATGTTTTTCTTTTCCTTTCTCCTATGTTCTTAGCAGATTTCAGTATATAAAGAAGTCATATACTGTAATATACTGCTCTGTCATGATTAAGCTGTTCTTTATTAAACACCACAATAACTGGGTAGGTCTTTCAAAATTTTCTGCATGCTGAGCTATTCCTCTGTTCTGTGGAACAATTGTCCTATCCATAACATGATCTTATTGCCTGGGTGATTCAACAACGTTCAGATGTAATGTTCTTTATCTATCTATATCCATTTGCTTGAAATGTTACCCTCATTGTGATATTTTAATTTCCTTTAAAATAGCTTGCTTTTCATCTTCATTCAAGAGTCTGACTCCAATATTTGCTCTCAATGACATTTTGCCACACTGCTAACTTAAATCTAAATCATTGAACTGTTTGTGTGAATGACCAAACTTAATATTGATATTATTTAGTTGCGTGAGGCTCCCAGACCAAACTGAGGAATGCATCTGTGTTTTATATGTAAAAGTATTAAACTGTAACCAAAGTAACACAATTAAACAGGTTCTGAAAAACTACAGATAGAAAGGGTCAGGCCTGTGAAGTTGTGTAGTTATAAGAAAGCAAATATACCTGAATGGCCAGGTTTCTCAGTCTTTCCTCTGAGAAAAAGGTACGGGGTGGGGGGTGGGGAGAGAAAACATTGATATCTACACCACATAGAAACAGTATGTACACATAATGACCTCCATATGTCCGTGTTTCTATAGGCTTATAATGAGTGGTTTAATTTCTGATAGTTCTGTCTCCAGATGATGATACATCCAAAAATGTCAGCCCAGACTTATAATTTGTCATGTTTCTGTCCAAATTTGTAAACCTGCTCAGTATCACTGTGGAAATACTGCACCCCCACCCCTGCAACATCCCTTGCACTCCCTGCCAAAGGCACCATCACTTTAAAACAACAGCAATGCCCACAGTAGCTGAATCACAGGGTTTACAAAATGACTAGAACTTATGTGAATATTTCTGCTTAAAAGAAAGTTAGTGAAAATATGAGTTTGCCAAATCCGAAATGCTTTGAAGAAAGATATTGATATTTATTGTTATTGGAAGCCTACTAAAGGCCAGAGCTTACATTGCCTCTCCAAAGGAGGCTTCCTCTATCATTTGCTGAGTTTCAGAATAAGGACCCTTCGTATCATAATTTGCAGTCTGAAGGTAGGGTATATTGTGCCTATTTTAATTGTATTGATGTAATTTCTGTCTTCTCCTGTCCCTCTTTGAAACATCAGTGCATGACCATTTACAACATTGTGTTAAACAGAACTGGAAAAAGAATTAGTGGGGAAAAGTCAGATATGTTTGAAGACACTGAGAAGATACTCTGTAGACAATAAATGAGAGCATCCTAGCAACCTCGGAAACAGTGCTATAGTAAATGACATATAAAATGGTAATCAGAAAGTACCATGTGTATGATAAGCATTAAGAAGGAAAATAGGAGAAAAACCCTCCACCCTAGAATTGTAGTTATGACAGAAAACAGATAAAATAAATAATAACACAAAAAGGTTCATTGAAGTCTAAGGCACTGCTAAGAGTGATAGAGCATTAGATGCATGATTCGTTAGATTGCCTTAGACGTAATTAAAAATACTGCAACAAGAAAAAAATCTTCATACAAGTAGATAAAAGAACAGAAGCAATATTTTGCATTATACATACCTGCCTAAAAAAAAAGAAAAAAGAAAAAAAAAGAAAAAAGAAGAAATAAAAAGAGATCTGCTGTTCTCTGGGGAGCTAAACGGTAGTTAACTAATAAAAGATGAGAGGGCAACTATCACAGGTAGCTTTTGTACCCTGTAAAACAGAACTATACATTGGATTGGGATGTTAGTGCTAAAGTCATCATTCACAGCAGCAACATAAATAATCACACCACCTTGTCAGTTTTTCCTCCATAAGCATGAAATAAAATTCCTGAAGCCTGAAGTGAATTACTTATCTCAGAAGGTGGTAATAGCAGTAGCATCACCAGTTACAGGAAAGGAAATCAAACCTTCTCTTGTCTTAATCCTTTGGTGGCTAGTCCTGCTGCCTTGTGCCCCTCCTCCCTGTCCCTGGGGAAGAAAAACTGTCCCACCAGTGCCAGCACATTGTGGCAGAGACCTGCCCCTTCCTCGTCTCTCTCTGCCCGTTTCCCCTGGGGGTTGCTCTGCCATCCATCCGCAGGCCACCTCCTCTTGCAGGAGAAGCAGCCTGGGAGGCAGGCAGACCCTCCCCGGAGCAGGAGGAGAGACCAGAAGCCATCCCCTCACCTTGAAGTATCAAGAGCTTGCTGATCGGTGCCTCTTTGGTACTTCAGAAGCGGGGAGTCACCTGTGAACACGTGGGGCTGGAAGGATTAAATTCTTTTTATACAAAGTCCTGCTTTACCTCTGTGTTGGCAATTTAAGAGACTTTCAATTATCCTTAGCAGAGTGTTCACGCATACAGCTTCCATAAGTAAAATAACTGAGTGTAAGCGTGTTTTTTTCTGATGGATGTTGTGGTTAAGAGGACATGACAGTGAGCTGCAAGAGTCATTATCTATTAATTTTGCTAGTTTATTTTAGTAAGCAATTTATAGCTTTTCCAGAATGTCTTTTACATTTTCCGCTCATTAATTGAATCCCATTTATACTATTCCTTTTGCATTAAAAGATGTATTGCGCTGTTTAAAGTCTTAATTTAGCCCATATGTCAAAACTATATCTAAATGAGACACTTACAGCACTTTTGTATGAATTACATTATGTAAGTCTCCTCTCCTGTCTTTTTTATCCTTGCAGATTCAATTTCTTTATTAGAAGGTAGGAAAGGAACAAATAAAATACAAGTATAATAAGCAGCAATATTAAAACACAAATTTGGGACTACCAAGTCAAGGTCAAGCTATAGAAGACATTTTAAGTGCCTAAAAAAAATGGTCCAGAACCTTGCATAAATGTACTTAAATTATTGCTGCTATCATCAACAGAGAGAAGGTGCATACCTTCTCAAGAGAATGTCTTCTTTGACACCAGTGGTAGGAGGGGGGAAAAAAAGCAGAATAAGGAGGGAGAATCAAGGCAGACCATTATCAGAACTTCTTTCTCAAAGCTCATCTAGTATTCCAGCTTCTGACAGTCCTTAACTCTAGGAAAAAATTAGAAAATAGACCAAATTGAAACAACAACCCCCCAGCTCTGGGATCTACCCCAGCGTCACTGAGGCTAGGACACATTCTGTCTTTAAACATGGGGGGTTTTTTACGGAAACTCTTCCAGAGGTTTTATTTGTGTATCTACCGATGCTGTGAGCTAGATACTTTACTGGTTTAAATTTTCATATCTTTCCTTTAATATCTCCATTGAATGGCCCATTGATTCCAAAACTGTATTATTTACAGCAGGTACAGGGAACGTTGTTCTTTTCCTTGGTTGGCTAGCAGCAGGCAGTGACATCTCCCACTGGGAGTAGTACCTTTGCACTGTTCAAATGTGCGTATAACTTAGATGCTGATACTGATGTTCACAATAACGATGTTTGTCATCTGCTCCATTGCAGATGTCAGAAGCTCTTTCCCACTTAGCACTACATAATAAGGCGTCACTCACGTGGTTCTTTTTGCTTCTTTCTTTAGTCAGAGAGTTTGGTGAACTTTATTTCTACTTTCTCTTTCTATGAGCAAAGCATGACTTTTTTAGATTATTTAAGGTATACGCTATATTTTTAAGATCTCAATTAACATTAATCGAGACAGTTTTTGCCCTTAAAACTGTGAGTATTTTCAACATAATTTCCTTTTGCTCCCACACTATTTTGTGCTAATATATTGCTTATTATAAGATACAATGTTGCCAGTGGTTATAATCATGATCTTTAACATCTGTTCTTTGCAAATACCAACTGTTCCTTAATTTGGTGCCATATTTAAAAATAATTATCCACTTTCAGACTTCCAATTTAATATCAAGTTGCATTTCATATCAATGCGTTTTATTAGGTAGATGATTTTGTTTCTTTTATTGTTAGTTGATTCTTAGCTGATAACAAATTACTATTTCTTTCACCCTGGATAAATTTGGTAGAGTGAATAGTACTCGTTACCTGCTTCCATCAACAGCTTTCTTTTGTCCTGGCACGAAAAGAAATGAACAATCACAACATATTACCATGTTATCCTGAGAAGGCATTTGGATGTACTAGAATTTGGAGGTATCTGTACTACATATCTGATGATGTTACTCTTTCCTAGTAACTACTCTTCTGCACAAAACTATGTGTTTCATCTTTTACTATAAAGAAATTTTTAGTATAAGGGAAGGCACCTTTATGATACTTGCTTTACATTGGGCTTGGAAATCCCTTCAGACCCTGGACTACTAATGCACCTGCACCAAAAAAAAAGAAATAGAACAATTCTGAACCCAAATCTTGAATGTTATGGGTCAGAGAGTAAATTCTGAGTTATGATTTTTTTTACATATTAGAACCTTGCTGAAGTTATTTGCTCAGATTCTAACTTGCTCTACATTTCTTCAAGAAGTGCAGCCTAACCAGTCCTTTTGCCCACGCAGAATCCCTCACCCCCCATAGTGAGTATCATGACACATACTTTCAACTTACTCATTTTGTGGAAAGGCTTCAGTTATTCAGGACAATGTGCAATGTTACCATCACTGGAAAAAACTGAGCTCTCTTCCAGATCTACCCTACTCTGTAGGAAACATTTTTTGCCTTTCTTTATCTTCAAGATAAGGTTGGAGAAACCTGGAAACACCTCAGGATCGGGCTGTCAATATGGATAGTTCAGAAAAAGAAGTGTGAATCATGTTATTCAACAATCACTTACTACAGCTTTTTTACAACTTCCTGGACCAGATTAACATTACTAACTGTTGAAGACTGGCTCCTATTCTAGCTAGACCTTAGCTTCACTTAGTGTGGCTATTCCAACGTTTCTGCAATGAATTCCATAGTGATACTGGATCTATTCTGATTTTCTGCTGAATATAACTTAAGTAATCTTGAAAGTCGTGGACATAAACATTCTCAGAGGAAACCATGATCATGCACAAATATCTTTAAAGATGCTTGTAAGTGGTTATCCCTGTTAAGTTTATTACAGTTTAGATAAAGAAGGTTGGAAATTACACCAAGTTATAAATAACATAGCTTGTAAACCTGTATAAGTGACCAATATAGCAGAAATGCAGTCAAAACCAGTCAAAATGCATTTTATATGTATAAAAGGCCTAGATAACTTTTTTTTTCCTTACAGACAAGGAAAGTAATTTGAATTAATCAAGAACTGAATACAAAGTAGACACAGATAGACAATTTTTTACTTTTAAAAATACCTGTGAAAATCTAAACTTCTAGTTTTTATTTGTACTTATAGCTATACTTCCTGAATGGCAAGACACAGAAGCTGAGATCTTAGAACTTTTTCTTACTGTGATCTGCTAGAATCATGGAGCAGAATATTCAAAACCTTATACAAACATATGCTCTTGGAAAATCTCCAGCTTTTCAGACTCACAGATACTGGACAATTCAAAGATGACAAGTTCATTGCACTGAAAGTGCTCTGGTCTGAACACACAAACTTTTGCAAGCTTTATTTTTACTGTTGATAGAAAATTCCATTTTCTGTTATTTTCCTGATTATACATAAAATGAGTAGATCATATACAGATGATGGATTATTTTTTTTAATTTATGAATATCAGACAATCTTTAAAAAGAGCAGCAGAACTTCTCACTTTTTGTTGAAATATTTGGATTACTTTTTTTTTTTTGGATGAAAGAACTTACTTTTTCCTCTGTATGTACAGTACTTAACACAATGAAAATGCTATTTGTTAAAGTCTCCTAAATATTACTGCACATAATATGAAAACCTAGTAATATTATTAACCTAGTGGGGTAGCACTTCAGAATAAATGTATTTCTTGAGCTGTACCCTTAATTTTTACAGAATTACATCTCTAATACTTTGAAGGATTTATGAAATAAAATCAAGTGGTAAAGATGTAATATGAAAGAGTGAGTTGTTTTGTGACAATGTATTGACTTTAGAAGCAGCAAGGGCAGAAAGTCAAATACAACTAAAAATGAAATGTCCTATCATTGACCTCTAGAGAATGAATATTATTCCTTGTAACAAGGAATGTTAATTTTATTACATACAAATTATGTTTTGAACAGCTCTACGTTCTCTTTCTATATTGCTTATTTTAAGAATGATTGTAAAATTTTAGGTTGAAAAAAGTACTAAGCTATAATATGTAAATTTTGTTTGATGTGACATTAAAAACAGAAGATGAGAAAGCCTTACTACCTTGCTTGATGAATCTTAGGATATTATTCTGAATACTTTGTTTCTGTTTTTGTTGAAGGTGGCCTTTGTGAAATACACTTACTGGTATATAATACTTCGCACAACCACTGTAGCTGGTAAGTCAGGTAAATTCACTGAGGAAAATTAAGCCGTGATGTTTGTATTAGAGATTCTTTGGGCATTTAGGGACAAAATCATCTAACTTTCACTGGAAATATCATTACTAGACTACAGGCTGAATTTATTTACTGTGTTAAAGTTCAGTAGCTAGTGATAGGACTCTTGTCCTGGAAATGGCCTCAAGTTGTGGCAGGGGAGGTTTAGATTGGATATTAGGAAAAATTTCTTTACTGAAAGAGTTGTCAGGCATTGGAACAGGCTGCCCAGAGAAGTCACCATCCCTGGAGGTGTTCAAAAAACAGGTAGATGTGGCGCTTCAGGACATGATTTAGTGGGCATGATGGTGTTTGGTTGACAGTGGACTTGATGATCTTAAAGGTCTGTTCCAACCTTAATGATTCTATGATTCTATGCTTATAGCCACCGGAGATCAAGTCAATTATGTCAGTAAATATAGTTCAGAGTACAAAGCCTAAAGTGATAAATTGACCCATAGCTGATTGAGTAGCTCATTAAACTATGATAGCCATGCTTGCTCACAAGATCTGCTGATAATGGCAGCTTCAACACTGCATTGTAGATTACGGAATCTAAAGTGAATTTTGTCTGTGGTCTATAACAAGAGGAATAAGGCCTCACTCTGCATCCACCTGATACCTGGTGCCTCCAATTATGCCACCTTTTTTTGTTGGGTTTTGGCAGGGGAGGGAAAGGAGAGGAGTTAAGGGGAAAACTCATGCCAAAGGGGAGAGCCAAGACTGAAAGACCACGTGGCAAGCTGAATAAACAAAACCCTTTACAAGGTGAAAATTATGCAGTGTCCCAATGGCATTTCCCTTCATCTTGTGCAAAATTAAAGTCCTTAGGGGACAAACTCCAGTGCAGAATTCAGAGAAATTATAGTAAAGGCTTGGAAGGTGAGGTGGAATTTGCATTAGTATAAATGACAGGGGTTTTGAAAAAAGCTTTTTTTGTTTTTTCTGTCCTTATTCTTTTGTTATGTGGCATTCACTCAGTATAATTATCTCATATCATTCAGTGAAAGAATCCTTTGTAGTGGGAACTGAAAAATGCACGTTAGAAGTGAATATGCAAGCAGGTTACTTTATGCAATTAATTATTTAAGGGAATGTGTGGCAGAAAACCCAACCTAGTAAAACAGTCAGATAAGCAATTTATTTCCTGGGAGCAGAAGGTCTAAAGTTTGGCTCTAAGCAAGTAAGCAGCTCTTCTCACAGCAGCAAAGAGTAAGGAATGTCACACCTTTTGCTAATAAGTCTCTGAATAAAAAAGCAAAAGTCAATGCTAATGTACATCACAGAATGGTTTACTATATGCTGCTTTATTGCTGTAAATTAATGTTAAAATATGAATGGGGAACAGGGAAGAGGAACTGAAGTGTAGATGTGACCTGTCATTTTCATCTCTGCAAGAAGGGGAATTTCTTCTGTAATGCTTCCACCCTCATTAGAAAACACAATTTTAAGTGCATGTATTCATATATATACATATGTAAGTTTTTCTCTTGTGAAAGTGTTTATAAATGACTGAAGCCATGCACTGTGGGGGGAGTGTCATAAACATTAGTAACGGAGAATACAAATGCCTACCGATAGAATTGAGTGTTCCTTCCCACGCTGCAGGACCGTTCCCTGCAGAGGAGCTGTCAGTGTTTTGCTGCCAATGTTCTTGTTTCCTCTCAACATGCAGAAGCACAAGCCCATTGTCAGCACAGCTTCGGGAGAGGATTGGTAGCCAAAATTACCCCCTTTCTTTTGTTTTTGATAGACAACTGAACACAGGTTGAGCTTCCTCTTTGCTTGTGGAGTTCAGCATTTTCCTATGAATGATATCCTCCCCTGGTAAAGGTTATGAAAAATCCTTTGAACTGTGGTTTATAGAGTTTTCCTGCCTTTGCTGTAGAAAGAGCTAGCAGGATTCAGGCCCGCAGGGCATGCAATCTATAACTGTCATGTATTAAGATGAAAGAAGGAAAAAAGCTTCTGGATGATACTGTGAGGGAAACTGGTCTCTTCACCCTAACTCTGGCTTAAATCAGGTGAGTTTTGATGTTATGAGACCGTTGTCTCAGGTTAGTGCTATTGCTTTATTTCAAAGGATGGAAACTTAGTCCTACTACTCACAAACTAGGCTATGCTACTTGTGAGAGTCTGATTTCGGAGTTAACATTGTGTAGGCCACAAGCAGCACAAAAGTCCCATGAGTCCAAACCCTAAGGCCCATAGAATCTTTTTCTTCTGCTTTCTCAGTTGTGTAAGTGTTTGGGATAGCTAAACTGGCCCTGATCACCACTGTGAAGTTCAGCTTAATGTTAAAATTATCTTTTGTGCGCAGTATCCATGTGGTAACAGGGGCTGAGCCCTGTGATCATGACAACCCAACCCAAATCTCTGGACAGTGCAGTGGCAATGTCTTCTGTTGTATGACACTAGATTGAAAAGTGCTGAAGCAAATGTGAGACAACGTCAAATCCTGTTAGATCAAATTGTGATGAAGGTTTTGCTGGACTGTGTCACGTTCCATGTGACAAAATGGTATTTGGCTGAACTGTTACCTCAATTACTTTGTGAGTTGTCCTGCTTAACCCACATGTCATGCCAAGCAGGATAAACAGCAACATCAGACATTGTTGTTCATCCAGGTGACCAGCAACCTTATTGGGAGTAACTTAAAATAAGTTCCATTTTTAGTTTTGTACTGAAGGAACCTGGATTCTTTTTATATAGTTATTTGTGTCTTGTGTGATGTTCAGCAATCTTACTGTAACTTGAAAGCTGGATTTGCTGAGGTTGCCAATATCATATTCTCTTCCCATCTTAAAAGAGCTGCCAAATGTCTGAATACATAGGCTGTATCTTACTCCTTGCTATTTTTTGTGGCAAAATAAATAAAAAAATAAAAATTCAGTGTAACTCTTAAACTTCTTTTCGATTATATTTATTAGCATCACTTCCGTCTCGCATCTGGCTTCCAAACTTAAAGTAATAGATTCAGACTGATGTCTTGTTGTCCAGACCCATCCAAGAAAAGCCATCAGGAACAAGACAAACCAAACAGGTTTGGTAACCAGAGGTGGCTGCTGGGTCTCTGAAATGTGCCATCTTGCATATGGGATGATTTAAAATAAAAAGTATGTTCTGGGGAGAGGCAGAAGCTAGCAGCTTACAGTGTTTTCTGCAGGGTTAGCATTATGTCAAACTAGCACTAGGATGGTTCATCTACAGAAGTGATCCTTCTCGAAGGGAGAATCCATAGACTGCATTACAATAATCACGTTGCTTCACAAATGTCTTTCAACCATGATGTAATAGAATATCAAGTACATGCGGAAAAGGAAGTACAAAAATTATGACATAATAGTTGAAGTGCTCCAAAGTTACGTGAGAGGACAGACAAATAGAGGGCAACTCTGGGAGTAGTCTCTGGCCTTAAACTTGAAAAAGACTAATAATTTTATATTTCAAAGGAATTAAAAAGTGGGGAGGGGATGAAAGGGTCAAGATTAACCCTTAGTTAAATTTGTTCTGTGTGGCTGGGATCACATAAGTGAAAATTCATAGCGGATACTGGCTTTTTCATTGTAATGCTAGAGCTGTATTGATTAGCTCCTCACAGTTTAATAGCTGACCTGACATTGAGCCAACAGCTGCAACAGAATACTTTGTCGCTGTGTATTTTCTGTTCACGTGTTGTGAACATTTTAATAAATGTGAATTGAATCCCACATAAAAAGCCACAATTTGAAGAGAAAAATGAGAAAACAGTGTTTGAAGACTTGACCTCCTGGATCAAATCAGAGTTTCTAGCAGCCTAAACAGTGTAATCTCATGTTTTTCACAGTGGTCAACATTCAGCTCAGGGAGGGAACATGAGAAAAAGGACAAGCATAGTACAAGCACAACATGCCTTTCAGCAGTGAGGAAGGTGGGGATTTCTAAGTTGGAGACTGGATTCCTTCTTATCTATAGGTGGCAATTTCTTCAATGTATTTATTTTACCAGCTAC
Organism: Aviceda cuculoides; assembly: GCA_035590195.1. Lineage (NCBI taxonomy): Eukaryota > Metazoa > Chordata > Aves > Accipitriformes > Accipitridae > Aviceda > Aviceda cuculoides. Next base: position 43,404,501 of record JAVJGG010000054.1, read on the forward strand.
AGGAGTTGCTCCTTTACCTTGATAGGTAGGCATCTGCCAGAGAGTTTGGATTCAGTGTTCATTGACAATGCCTGAAGTTCCTGCAAATCTGAGGATCATACTGACTCAGCTGAGGTTTTGCTTGTGAAGTGATTGTTGTTTCTTTCAGTTGCCACCAGTAAGAAATCTCAGTAACAATCTTGGGTGCAAACCCCACTTTTTTTCCCCTTCTCCCTCTGCCTACCACCCACCAGTAAAGCATAAGGCTTGACTGTCCCTGGCTAACAAATAGAATTAAGAAAGTGACTGCCACTTAATGATTTTATAAATTATTGCCTACCACTGTAAGAAGTAATTGTCACTTGTGTGCTTTAATGCAATTAATTATGTACATCAACTTAAGTGCACTTCCTTGCTGACTTGAGAAGCAGTAGTGGTTAGAAGGGCAGGGGTGCCAGTTCCTTTTCCTATTACTTATGGATGGAATGTGCAGATTTGAATACATTGATTGTACTCACCTCTCTTTTCCTGAAACAGCTTTCCCCTTAAAAAAATCCTCTTAGAACATCTAGAGGCATTGAATATAAAAAACTCTAGTGCTGACAGTGTTGGCACCTTACTTGAAGTGTTTGCAAATCTTCTTCCCCCCCCCCCATTTCTCCTGTCAAAATCGGAAGTCTAAATGCACTGCATGGGCAGACTAGCCTGGCTATCTGGTTTAGGAAAGGAAGCTTAGTAATTACAGTCACTGGGAGACTGGACAATTTTTTGTTTTCCATAGGTTCCTGTGGAATGTTTTGCTTTCACTAGTGGAGAAAACCTATAAAATATGGCCAGGTGGTGTGTGAACAGTGGGTGATTTAGATGCCTTCAAACTCATGACATAATTACACAGAAGGACATGGCATTGCCGATGTTTAGGGCATTTAACATGAAATGCTCATAGACCTAGTAAAATTTAAATTGCATCCCTAATTACCAAATACATCTCATCACTTTCTGTCACTCACTGCACAAATGTGAAAAGTTGGCAGAATTAGAGCACTTTAGTACTCTGTTTACTGGAGGGAAATCTTTATGAATTTACCTCTGGAGAGTAAAAGACTTCTGACTTTTTCAGTGCTACATCAGCTTCTGTCTTCTCTTGCATACAAATACTCTTACTGGTGCTTCATTATGAAGTGAACTGCTTTAGAAGTTGCCATCACTTTTATATGGGTAACAGTGCTGAATGATTAAATCCTATTGTCTGCACTTTCTATAAAAGTCATTAAAGTGGAAAAGAGCTACCTCTAAATTGAAATTCTGCCTTCAAGGTCATTATCATTTTACCTCTTCTGCCTTGTCTGACACATACTGGTGTATACTCTATAAGAGTAGAAAAATATACCCAATTTCCAATTAAAAAAACAAAGCAATACAATCTCTGTCAAGTCAGAAAATGGGAAAATATCCATCAGCCCATTGCTGTCACAGCCTTTAGTTTTCATGTCAATGACCCATAAAGCTATTCTCAAAGCCATCCATTCCCCCTTTTTTCTGCTACTTCATTGCTTGTTCATCATCAGATTCTTATAGCTGGGATGGTAAAGATCAGTCTGATTCTGTATCCTTCAGCGGGATAACCCCCGAAAAGTAATTTGAAATGCAGGGAGGCATATGTACCTTAAGCACTAACTGTTCACATGTTCCTTAGACTCATTATTAATCCCAAGTGCTAATATAGTGATATCAATGAGATTTTAATAGTTTTGGTGGGTAATATCTGATTCAACACTCAAATGGAAATGATCCTCTGTATTAGCTGGCAGCTAATGCTATGCACCAGCAGCTGGGATTTTTTAGATTAAATAGGGGTTTAATAAAGTAAAGAAAAATAAAGTATACCAATGCCCTCATACACAAACTCTGTTTCTGCAGAAGATTACTGGAGCATGTTCAGTGGAATCGGTCAGTCTAAGGGTGAGAAATATCCTTTGTCAGTCTAGTGAAGTAATCGATCAAGAACTGTAGTAGTCTGCACAGATTCTCCATACCACAGCACTAGCTGAATATAATTGGTTAAAACACAGAGCCACTTTGCTCATACCTAAAGGTACAACCTGAGGGAGCTCACTCTCACAAACCCCTTATCTTAACTCTATAAAATCAAAGAAATGTCGTGAGGAGAAGCTGAACTATCCAACTGGTAGGGCATTGGATTAGGACCCTGGGAAGCTTGGGCTAAATTCGTCTTTTGCAAAGGGGAATCAAAACATTAGATGTCTCTGAAGTAAATGCCCCAAGTACTTCAAGGGGACAGTTCATTTGACCTAAGACATGTACTTCAGATGTGATTTGCTTCTCTCAACTGTATAGTGATTATAAAGGATATAGCAGCTTTGAATTTAAACTGTATTTTTAGGTAGTGAAGTAGAAGTGGGAAAGTCCTGCTTATCTGCTCTCACCAGCATTTTGCAATTCTCTGTTTCCTCTCCAGCTTTTACTTGTCTTTATTTAGATTTTAAGCTCATCCAGGGTAGAGGAGGTTCACTTTCTTTAACAAGGCCTGTTGCAATGGGAATATAATCTCTTTTCTAATACTTAGAGGCTACTGTAGTACAAAATGCAGAAAAAGCTCATCTTTAAATTTATCTCAAGAGTTAGCTTGTATGTATGCACACATTCACACACCTGTATATTTGTTTAATGAAATAACAGTCTTTATACTTGCTAAGGTCAATGTTTTCTTTAAAGCAAAAGCCTGACATTTAGTGTCTCAACCTACATGCAAGAAAGAATAACCCTTGGAGTGAATTACAACTGTTGCAAAAGATAAGTAATTAGTGAATAGCAGATGGTGTCAGAGTGCATGGGAGATATACCTAAGATCTCTAAACATTTGAGAAAATAAAAACCAGAATTATTGCTGGTGTAACTCTCCTGCCTTAGTGTGACTGCCTTTATTCTTCACATCACTGGCTACAGGTGATCAAGCTCTTCCTTTAAATGACAAAATGTTCTAACTTGTGTGGTTATATGCTTAAACAATGATCCACAAAATGATAAAAAGCTTAGGAAAGGCATTTTTAGTAGAGGTACTTTCAAACCCACCCAGTGTTTGCCAAGATTTCAATGGCAAAGGTCTTATACTTGTCAAAAGGAAGAAGAATCAGAGCAGTGCTGATAACTCAGAAATCCTCTGCTCCTGAATCCACGTGTGTTTCTATGCGACCGAATTTCTAAATCAGTATATGGAATTCATAGCCAATATTGGCCAGTGTATGGAAGTCACGGTCCAGGGTGATTGTTGCAGCCTATGCCCATGTCCTCTCCACCTTTCTGGGCACCTTGGGTGTGATCAGGTCGTGATCTGTGGAGCAGGTGAATTTTTTCTGAAATACAGTCCTGTCTGCTTTGCATATCAGGGCTACAGTAAGGAAATACATGGCTTGCCTTAGTAATAAAGTTTCTAATTTCTTCTCCAATCAACATAGTTTATCTTTCACTGTCAGTCTTTGTGAATTTAATCATCTAGAATGGGCTTAGTATTAGGAGGAATGCTTGACTTTAAATCACTCTCATCTCTATGAATAGTATGACAGCAGGAAGGATAATTTCACCTCTGGCTGTATGTATTGGGTCCACTAACATAACCAAAAACCCAATAATGTCAATGTGTCCCACAGAGGTATTGTTTTGTTGTGTTTTGGGTTGGGTTTTTTTGGAAGTGATTCATTCATCTCTCTTATAAGTGGGATTCAACATTTGTTTGTTGCAATGTGGAGATGGTTGAGTTGTGGTGACTTTTTTATTTGTATTTCTTCTGTAAGGCATGCTACTTTCAATATTCTATGAAAAAAAATTGTACATAGAAAATCTGCTGCAATGACATTCAAACATTCAATATATACTAAGGACTTAAAACAGTTTTAACCAGCTGGTCTTTTAGCACACAATTTTACATACAGCTACCACGGTTAAAACAGAGAATGAACAGGGTTATATCTGGGGTGGCTGCAGAGCAGCTGAGATCACACCTGCCCCAATCTGCAAAGGAGTTTTAATAGTCCTAGACACCAACAAGCTGTGGCTTCTTTCTGACATTATGGCTTCTCACAGAGATGCTTCTCATAGCAGGACCTGATTCTGCTTAAATGAAGACCTGACTTCACCTGTGTACAGTATTGAATTTGAACCATTGTAATCTTCACAAGATACTGAAGCTCTTTGAAGTCTGTGCACATGCAAGGTTTTTTCCTTCCTATTCTTTCCAGTCAAGTATATTGGTACTTGTTTATTATCAGATTTATCTTTAGACTTTTACAGTCTCCTTTCCCAATTGCATACTATTATCACCTCTTTATGCTAATGCTCTCCCTAGCTGCCTGTATTATCACCCCTCCATTTATCTTCTTATCATGTGTGATCTACAGTACTCATTAGCTTCCTATTCTCAGATCACTTTTTGCCTTCTCAGCATGCCAGGTGACCTTTTTATCACTCAGCCATGTTTCACAATCAGCACATATAATGCTTCATATTTCCTTAGTATTCCTTAGCTTTTTATTTTTGTGCTGCTTATTACCTCTTGCCATTCATTTCTGTCCAACAAGGCTTCTTTCAATGCTGACTCAATTAGACCGGGTTTTTGCTAGTACTCTATCAGTTGTCTTCATTGCCTGGGTAGTACGTTATTGATTTCAGTGATTCAATATATTAGAGTATATAATTCCTAGCAAATTTCTTTCTCCATCAAGTTTATTTAATCCACCCTCTTCCCAGTCTTCTCTTCAGACCAGACTTCATATTCATGAGGCCAACAGTACATTAGCTGCTTAACTCATTGATTCTTACACCTTACAAAGTGCTTCATCCATAATCTTACACATTCAGCCTGAATTCAGCCAACTTGTAATTCTTGCTCTGGATATGGCTACTTAGAGCACTTGTTTAATGTGTATTTTAGACAATTTATATGCCTGAGTTGATACTTTTGTGGCCACTGCATAAAATGTTTTCAGCTCATTGGCTCCAAGGTACTTAAATTTGTATTTCCAAAGCTCCCTTCAAGTTTTATGATTGCTCGTGTTAAATAATGAACTTTTGAAAAAAAAAAAAAAAAAGAGGGGCGTTGTTGTTGTTTTATCGTAAAGATCTTTTCATTAACAGCATGACTTTTGGGGACTTGGAGAGTTGGAGACTTTTATATGTAAATCCTTTTCAAAAATAAGCTTTCCTTGATCCTATGGAAAATGTCCTCAGTCTCACAGGGGTTTTGATAAGGTAACTGCTCAGATATCTGTACATCTAATCTTCCGTATAAAGTTTCAATTGCCATGTGCAAACAAATCCAGATATTGCATAAAATACCATAAACTATATAATATGATGACAGAAAAACATGGAGAAGATAAAGAAATTTTTTTGATAAGCAAATCAATTATTGAGCTCTGAGGTTTACATACTTCATGGGTTGTAGGACTATAAGGAACAATCCTAGGAATGGATAGTGTGGCTTTAGTTTTCCTGTTATTTTAAAAGATTCCCAAAGTACTGGAACTTTTCCCAGCTCTGCATTATGCAGAAATGTAGTAATTAGCACAGACTTCTGAAGTATTGGGACCTTATATTTGGATAGCTCTCCTAAAATGTATTTTGATCTTTCTGTTTTAAGAGTTTTTTCAGGTTTTATCAACCTCCTGGATTCGGCAAACAACTGTGATTATAGAAAGGACATGGTTGAACCAATTCAGAATTTTGCTGAAGAAATAAATAAGTTCTGCAGCAAAAGAAAGTCCAGCAATGGAAAAAGTATTGACTAAATGGCTCAACATTGAAGATAGTTCCTTTCTATTTCAAACTTATGACTCTATGCACATACAAAACAGTCCAGCCACAAATCGATTTCAATGTGTCTCATTCCTCTCATAGGGTATAATCAGAACAGATAGAAAGTTTTTTGCTACAAAGTATAGATGAGGCTAAATCCTGCGTACTTGTGGCTGGACTATCTGATTACAGATATTTTTATAGTGTCCTATATTCTGTACTGTACTTCATCCAGAAGCAGACTGACAGGGGACAAGAGGGTGGTATGTAAGTGTAATAGGCGTTTGTTCGTCTTCTCTTCTGTCGGGCAACACATGGGGTTTTCTGGTCATCTTCATCGTTAATCACCTGGAATATGTTGCAGTGGTCTAACAGAGAAGTATTTAATTACCTGATGATGATGATTAGAAGAAGAGGTTGTAAAAAGCTTAGTTCATCAAAAGGGAAGAATAGTTTGAGACCCTTGCTTTGATGTCAATAAGGAAGCCCAGCCAAGATGATTGCAGACTACCATCGCAATTGAGAGGCATATTACCACTGGGGAAACAGTAATCGGAATCTTTCAAAATTCTCTAAATATTGCATTGACTTTGTGCTTAGAAGCACTCTGTTGGCACTCTTACAGGAGGTACTTACAGGCTACCCTGAGACACAAGTGGTAGAGGCTAGGGACTGGTTTAACCTTGAGGCTATTCTAGTTCCAGGTTAGACTCTTGTTCTACAGACTCCTACTTCAGGGTAACAAGGAGCTAAATTAAACCAGCTTTTGAAATTGCAGTATTTTTACCATCCAAGGAAGCAACCCCCTACATCTGAAGGAAACGGCTAAATCGTATTAGTCATTACTCTGACTGCTGCCATTATAGCTGAGAAGATCTTCAAACCAGCCCAGATGACCTTGTGAGTATGCTGTCCAAAGGAAGGATAAAAACAAACCTCATGTTCTGCAGGTAATGGCTGCTTTCCCCATCAGAGATGTGGTGGTACACCAGAAGCTTACCAGTTTTCTTCCCAGAAGGACGAACATCTGTGGAGAAGATGCATTCACATATATGCCACACTGTATTGCAGTGGAAACTTATCATATATCCTTCCCTTATCCATCTGGTGATGAGTAGCAGCAGTACAGTCTATTTGGTCAGAAAGTTAACTGCAAAACTTAAAATCTAACATAGATCTGTTATCAATTTCTCATTGCTTTCCCTATGCAGAGAAGATGTGAAAGAGGACATCTGCTAATTCTTTGAGAATTATATTACAGTTTTATTTTTCTTTAATGTAAATCCATTATTATTTTCCCGTCAGCCACAGTCTTTCTGAAAGTAAAAGTGAAAGCTGCAGAAAGGAGGTGCTTTGCATAAATAGGGTTTTCCTTCCCCCCCATGAAATAAATGCAGGGAGTGGCTAATGAAGTGCATAATTGTATACGGCTGAAAATCACTGTAAATACCCATTTCACTTACAGAAATTCTTCGATTTATTACTTTATCCATGGATAAGTAAGTGCCAGCAGGACTGCTCTGGTAGACAAAGGCTCATAAATCAAAACAGGAATTCAAATGTGTTTTGATCTCTGTTGTTTCTCCCAGTATGTACATGTATTTCCTTCAGAAGTTGTCACATGTACAACAGCATTAAAGAATTTCAGGTCATGTTATGTATTTGAACATCAAATGTGTGAATAACAGGTCTACTTCTTATCACGATGTAAAGTATATGAAGGATCAGATGGAAATAATTGAAAATTGAGCTTAAGAGAAACTTTTTTTATACCGTTAGTTGTGATAAAGACAACTCTTTACCTGATAGGGTCCATGGGATAATTTGCAGGCTAACATACAGGTCACACTGTATTAGAACCTCCTCCAGCTTTGCTGTCAGGAAAGGAGTTAAATATTGTTATTCTTAGACACCAAGATTCACAGCTTGGTTAAAGGACATGCAGCTGTATTATCAACTTCCCCATACAGCTCTGACAACATGTATTAAGGGATTGGGGAAAAAAAAGCTCATTTTATACGTCCCATTCAGACCTTGTCCTCTTTTGAACTTTCTAACTTAAAAATTCAGCACTTTGTACCTGTTGCCTGCTGTTCTTATTGATAGGAATCAAACCTCTGGGCATAGATGTAGGCCACAACTAGAGTTTTGTGGAGAACTACTTGATGGGGTGATACCATGCAACATTTTGTCATCTATCCTTAGTTACTGTATTCTCTGCTTGCCCTGTTCCTTCGTGCTAGTTGTACTGGTAGAGATGCACAGAGAGACACTGCAGCTCGTTGTCTCACCTATGAGCAACGTTCTCAGACATGGAAGCAAATGTACAGTTGTGTGCTGTATCAGTGCCACTATCAAAAGCAGATAAAATGAAATTATTTGTTTCCAAACACATCGATATGAAGATAAATTACCACTATGCAAAAGGCTTCTCAAAATAGTGTTGCAACAGTAGCCTGCCTGTGTGATCTGAATCTTTTTCCTGTCTTTTTTCCTGTTGACTTTCCTAGACCTTTTTTCCCCCAAGTTATATGACTGGTGACCCTGTTGTATGTGGAGGTTATATGACACATACTGTACACAAGATAAATTCATTTGGTATGTGACAGATATTGTAGAACAACCCCCAACTGGAGTGGAATTTTTCCAGTGCGCTCCTCTGAATTTTAACTCTGCTCCCATGGAAGCACAGGGACGGTTTGCCTTTAGCGTTAGAGAGACTACAACAGTTAAAAACAAGTGAGTTGTTTTAATAATTAAGCACCTGATTTTTCCAAGTGTTCTAAATTCAGTTTAGACTGCTATGTGGAGGTCAAGATAAAACATATGAACAACCATAAACCTTAAAAAAGGGTACTCATTTAAAAAATCACAAGCTAAGTGTGCATGAATGTATGTTACAAGCTAAGATTTTGTGCTGGTTTTGGCTGGGATAGAGTTAATTTTCTTCATGTTAGCTAGTATGGGGCTATGGTTTGGATTTGTGCTGAAAATAATGTTGATAATAGATGTTTTAGTTATTGCTGAGCAGTGCATACACAGCATCAAGGCCTTTTCTTCTCACCCTACCCCACCAGCAAGTAGGTTTGGGGTGCACAAGGAGCTGGGAGGGGACCCAGCCGGGACAGCTGACCCCAACTGACCCCAGGGATATTCCAGACCATAGTATGTCATGATCAGCATATAGAGTGAGGGGAAGAAGAAGGAAGGGGGGGTGTTTGAAGTGATGGTGTTTGTCTTCCCAAGTCACCGTCAGGTGTGATGGAGCCCTGCTGTCCAGGAGATGGCTGAACTCCTGCCTGCCCATGGGAAGTGGGGAAGGAATTCCTTGTGTTGCTTTGCTTGGGTGCATGACTTTTGCTTTCCCTATTAAAGTGTCTTTACCTCAACCCACAAGTTTTCTCACTTTTACCCTTCCGATTCTCCCCCCCCATCCCACTGGGTGGGGGGAAGTGAGAGATAGCTGCATGGTGCTTAGTTGCTGGCTGGGGTTAAACCACAACAGTTTTTAAAGTATATTGTTGTGTAATGATGCAACACATGTGCATAAAATCATACCACTTCATCACGCCCATGGTTTTTTTATTAAATAAATCAGTGCTCTATTTGAAAAGTCTATATAGCACAACTGTAAGCACATGCAAATTAGGTTCTTATATGCTATATAATACCTTTTTCTTAGGCTTTTGCACAAGATGTAATTCACACAACATCCCAGGGATGTAGAGAAATATTCTTAGCTCTTTTCTGGAGAAAACCGACTGAGATGTGGAACAGCCAGGGGCGAACTCTGAAGTGCTCTAACAGAAAGTCCAGACCTGCAAACTGGGTATGTTGGCTGTTTAGCTTCAAACACATTTACTATTTCCTAGGCCTAAAAATTCAAATAACAAATAAAGATTTTCTGTTTGTTTCCAAAACTGCCTGTCTTGAGCAGTTAGTTGACAAGTCTCACTAGATTTCTAAGTGAGGTGGCACCTAAGTCCTGTGAAGTATCACCACAGCTTTATGCACCATCATGACAAACTCTTTTATAAAAGGGAGACCTGTCCTGGCAGCCATCACGAAGACGTATAAAAGCAAAAAAGGGTCCCACTGTGCTCAGTGTTTCTTGTTGGTTATTTCTAGCAGACTTCTTGCAACTGGTCAAATATTTTTTTTTATTTTTATTTCTGAGGGGACTGATTTTTCTCACACAATTTTTAGGGAGTCATGACCCTGAAGTCTGCTTGCTCAGTTCTCACTTTCATCTCTCAGCAAATTCCTGAAATGTAGATGTTAATACACATAACAGATGTAAAATGAATCTAATGCTATGAGACTTCTGGTGATGTACACAAGAAATCTGTGGCAAATGAGGAAGGTGAGCTTTAGTCATTTCTGTCCGACTGTCATTTTTCTTCTCTTCTCTATACCTCGGAGGCCTCTGAGCACATATACTCCAAGTGATCAGGAAGTGTCTTCAATGCCTAATATCAATTAAATTTCCTTCAACTTACTACGAAGAGCAGTGCAGCAGAGCCCTGTAGGATGTAAATAGATCTGGAGAGTATGTCTGTGTTTCACGGAAGTAGAGGAGATGCAAGCATGTTTTGCTACCTTTAAGTTTTCCAAGTACCCCTGTGCTCTGGGGAGTTGACCCCATACAGCTCTTTAAAATAAACCTCCTTACCTTTCCTCCGATAAGCTTGATTTGTGTTTTAGAAAGAGGATTCACCCGTTGTTATTTCATTCACATCATCTAGCAGCCATCAGGTGATAAAGGACTTCTGACTATTATCGACCCAGACATCCTTTGAACTGACAACTAGAGGTTAAAGGCTTCTTATCCTGCTAGCAATCCCCCTCCATTAGCATGATTGTTTGTAGTACAAACAGCAGGGATTAACTACTACCTGTGCCTCTGTTCAGGCCCGGGCACCCACACAGAACAAAAAGAATTTAGTAGTGAGTGCACACAGGGATGAAAATAACTGAAATCCTGTTGACACCGCTCACTTATTTGACCCTTTAAGCTAACAGGCATTTAGTTTCACTGGGACTTCAAAATCGATGTTGAATAGGATTCCCAGTGAGTTTTACATTCCCTGGCAGGTAACCAGATGATACACTATATGTCTAGTAAACCCGTTTCCACACTACATTAGGAATTTATCAAAGCAAGTCGAATCACTTCTCTACAAAAATGAATGAATCTTGAGGTTTGTGTCTGTGCCTTTAGTTCTTCTTCTGTCCCTGGTTATGATTTATAGTTTGGCAGTGTATTTCCTTGAGCTGATATTGAATTCATGATGTGACTCTCTTCCATAGTAAAAAAAATATTTCCTTTTTTTTGTGAAACAATGACTATAGAATCACTGTACTATATAGCTCAACTACATTGAAGCACTAAATTGCTATATCTCTGCAAACTAATCTGAAACTACCTCCAGATCATTTTTTTTTGTCAGAAACAGTACTTAATGTCTTTACATTTTCTTCTGAAAACAGTGCTATTCTTTATTACAAGATATGGTGACAAAGTAAGATTTATTATTCATACCTAGATTTTATGCTTTTTTCAAACTCATGTAAATTACATTACTTTAACATAGTAATGTAAGAAAGAAAGGAAAAGAAAGATAACCTACACAAGACTTAGTGAATGTGCTTTCTAAACACAGGGTTTCCTAGAATTCATTGCAACTTCAAATACTTAGCTTGTCCGTTTCCATAGTATTTTGCTGTCTAGAAAATTGTTATGTTCATTTTACTGAGAAATATATCTACAAATTTTGCTTGAAAAAGGTGTTTCTGCCTTACCATGTGTTAATTTTCAGAATTTTCCAGAGAATGACAAATATTTCAATAAGCGTTTGGTTTTGTTGTTTGGGTTTTTTTGGTTTGTTTTTTTTTGTTGTTGTTGTTGTGTGTGAACACGTTTGCGCGTGAAGCTGTATGTTTTGTTTTGGTTTTGAGGGAAACAGTCTTGTGAGACTAGACAAGGAGGAATTTGATCTTTGAGTCACTTGTAGTAAAATTATCAAAACCAGTGCAAGTATCCTCTGAATCTCTAGCAGAGTAGCAATATTTTCTTATTTCTGTGGGAAGGGAAAAAGGGAGTGAAAGGGCAGATTGTGGGTTGGGAAGGGAGCTGGAAGAGCCGTAGAATATGGAGTTTATAGATCCCAGTGCTGCCAGGAATCCTTCAAATTTGGCATTGGTTCACCCCATCCTGCCCTGCCCTGGTAGTGACTCCCAACCCTCGCCCCCACCTTTTCGTAGAATCGTAGAATGATTTAGGTTGGAAAAGACCTTTAAGATCATCATGTCCAACCATCAACCTAGCACTGCCAAGTCCACCACCAAACCCTGTCCCTAAGCACCACATCTACACGTCTGTTAAATACCTCCAGGGATGGCGACTCCACCACTTCCCTGGGCAGCCTGTTCCAGTGAGTGATAACTCTTTCAAAGAAGAATTTTTCCTAATATCCAGTCTAAAACTTCCCTGGTGCAACTTGAGGCTCTTTCCCATTATCCTATCACTTGCTGCTTGGGAGAAGTAATGGACACTCACCTGACTACAACCTCCTTTCAGGTAGTTGTAGGGAGCGATAAGGTCTCCCCTCATATTTTCTCAGTGGTTTGGGTTTTTTTTAAGGTTCTGAAGTAGCTACACGGAAGTGCTGTCTTTGTATTGCTTCCCTTAAGTATTGTTTATTTTAACTAAGGCTTGATAGCATTTTTTAAGGAGTTTCTAAACAGTTTATACATAGTGAATAGATTAGAAAAGTTTATTAAATGAATTATTACAATCTCAGCAGGAAGATGCATGCACTCTCAGTTGTGCTCCATGGCAATTAATGAATCTAATTTATTAGAGAAGACTATTCCCTAATTAACCCCGTATCAATTATATAAAATTATAAAATATGTATGAATATATGAAAAAGTGTATATTACACTGTGATTTGGACTATAGTGGGGTGCCTATTACAGAAGTGGAGGGTACTGACAGAACCTCTTTGTGGCAAGGAAATGATCAGCACTGCTTTGAAATGTACTGAAACTTAGAGCATTAATTCTTCCATCTTTTTATGCCATTTTTTCCTGGCTTTGACAATTTATCCCATACTTCAGGCAAAGATCAGATTCATGGCAGAATCAAATGCTCTATTATGAACTGCTGGAGGGTTTGCCTTTTCTATTTTAAAGTATCAAATCAGGCTCTTTTGGTTTTTCTAAATCTTTACAGTTCAAAAATCTGTTCTTTTTCACTGTGTTCTGAGGGCAGGCTTTTACAGCCTTTCTTCAGCTTTAAAGCTGGGTTTTGCCTATTTTCTTCTTTTGAGCTGTACCTCTTTTTTTTATGATTTTTTTTTTTAATTTATTTTTTTTTTTTTATTCTCTATTTTGTCTTCTTGCCTTGGTGGCTCTGTTCTGTGACTTAAGCCTTATCAGTGACATTGCTTCAAAACTCAGATTTTTCTGAAAAGGCTGATTTGTCAGTGGAAGACCTAAAATGTGTTCAGTGCTCAGCTTTAAAAAAATGAATTGTGGGCTTCCAAGAAGATGACCATGATTTTGAGTCAGCAATGCTGACAAGTACCTCTTTTACATGCACTTATTCAATTGACAACTATTACCCTGCTGCAAATGATTGAAAAATAAAAATTACACTGTACGGCGCAATTCTTCTTTGCTTCTTTCAACATTATTTGGACAGATATGAGACCTTAAAAACTACAGAAGCTTTAAAGGCTATTGCAGTGGAATCTACCTGCCTGTTATGACCATGTGTGAGGAGGGATACTCCACAACCTCCATTGTATAGTTGGATATCTCATATAATATGGATCCTTCCCTAATGACTACCACATGAGACCTTTTAAATAAGTACACATTTAGAGTATAGCACAAAACAAACTATTTTTTTTTTTTTATTTAAAGTTACTGATTTGAAATATTTCTCCAGTGTTTTCTTTGTAGTACTCTACAGAGGAGTCTTTCAAATTCATATACTTCAAGCACAGCATTCATTATTGTAAGCACATTTTTCAGATTTGAATTTAGTTCTGATTTATCCTGTCTGCTGTTTGTTTTCTTTCTTGCCCAGGATATTGCCTGTACAAGTAAATTTCTTCAGTATACTTCATCATTGCTGGAATCTGTGATAAGATACTAAAAATGTCTTTTCCAGACTGACTGCTAGATGGATTAGGTATTGCATATATTGTGACTTATTCTTTCAGAACTAATGACCAAGCTATTCTTCCTTTTGTATGTAATGCAGATAATAGGGTACTTTTTATTAACCTTTTGTTTCCTGGGGAGAAGCATCTATATGTTCTTTTAAGTTGGAAAAGATCCTGCCTTTTGAAAGCTGCTTCGACTCTCCTTTCTAGTTGACAGCATATGTTCTCAAAAGGCCTCCATTTTAAGTCTTGCTTGCAAAATAGGTTAGGGTTTTCTTTTTACATCAAGATGCTCTGTGTTCCTGGAGGAGACCAGGCGTTATGGTGTATTACCTCAGCTAGTTAGCTGACATCAATTCTGTCACTTTTCCTGATCTTCTAGCTTTAAGTTCATCAGGGTTAAGAAATGTCTTACCTCCTTTAAGGATTTACCTCAGAGTAGATATTTCGGTGTAGGCATGCATTTTTAGAAAGCAGTTTTGTTGTGAATCACAGGGTGGTGTTTTTAAGTTTTCTCGTTTATTTTCTTTTCTTATCTATTAAATGCTCCTTCACCCTGAAGTTTGTACACTCATACTCTTTCAGTAAACATTTAGTTCTCTTCTGTCTCTCTTTAAATAACTTTCTCCTGTTTCTTAACTATTACTTACTAGCTCTGAAAAGCTGCATCCTGGACTGGAGATCTGATGTTTGAGATGAAGAAAATAAAGTCTTATTTCACAGAAAATAAGTTTTCTTTTCCTTTTTTTTCTAATTTAAATCCATCCGAATAGTACAGACTGAAGATTTAACTCAGGCTTTAATGCTGGGTTTCTGCTCTGTACAACAGAGCTATAAATAATGGAGCAAACAAGAAGGAAGGAAAGAAAAAAAACAATCCAGCATTTTTGCAGCTATATCACTGTATTATCCTTTGTCTAAATGAAGAGGTATTATAAATACTATATTAGCAAAGAGAAATCCAAGAGAGTTCAAGAACCCATTGAATTGAGTTCTGCGCTAGGGAGAAAAGAAGAAAAAGGAGAAAAAAGAAAAGGAAAAAAAAAGAAAAAGAGGGAAAGGGAAACATACCCCCTGGGCACTGAATCTATCTAGCCTGTACATTCTTCAGCATAACCTACATACTTTGGCTCTTAAGTCTGCAACTTTTGCTCCAGTCATCAAGTCCTTAAGCAAAGCAAGTCTGCCAGCACCAGTCCCTACTGCTGGTCCTCCAGCCTCTGCTGCTCCTTCTCCGGACTGCTTACAGCAACACAGAAGCTAGAAAGAAATAATTTGTGGTCTATTTCCTTCAAGGAATCTACATCACAAAGAGGCAGTTTTCATAGTATTATTAAGTGTGTTAAAGCCAAATATAAAAGGGGATGACTGCCTTACAGAGTCCAACTTACTCACAGGGAACTTAAAGTCACTCCTAAGTCACTTTATGCACATGTTTGAACTTGAATCCCTCTTAAGAGACTTTTAATGCTATTAACAATCTCAAGTAATTAATTACAGGAAAAAATTACCTTTCAGCACCATCTTCTTAAAAGATCATTTAGCAAAAAAACCCCCCCAAAACAGCATTGAAAAAAAATATCTAAGAGGATTATGACTAAGACTTGAGCCCACAAGAGCAACCATCCTCTTGAGCCTATGAGAACAACAACAATTCTTCGTCTTCTTCCTACCCTGCTGAAGCATTTGGAATTCCAAGCAGGTCAGATTCAGGCAAAGACTTGGAGCACAATCTCATGAGGAGCGGCTGAGGGAGCTGGGGTTGTTTAGTCTGGAGAAGAGGAGGCTGAGGGGAGACCTCATAACTCTGTACAACTACCTGAAAGGAGGTTGTAGTGAGGTGGGGGTCGGTCTCTTTTCCCAAGTGACAAGTGATAGGATGAGAGGAAACAGCCTTGAGTTTTGCCAGGGAAGGTTTAGGTTGGATATTAGGAAAAATGTCTTCATTGAAAGGGCTGTCACACATTGGAACAGGCTGCCCAGGGAAGTGGTTGAGTCACCGCCCCTGGGGGTATTTAAAAGACCAGTAGGTATGACACTTAGGGACAGGGTTTGGTGGTGGCCTTGGCAGTGTTAGGATAGTGGTTGGACTTGATGATCTTAAAGGTCTTTTCCAACCTGAATGGTTCTATGATTCTATGTTAACTTCTGCACTTAGACTTACCTTCTTACATAACACTGTTATGCCTGTTGTTTCTGGAAGTAAAATGTGTGTGCATATAACTTAGAAAATAATCTCACATTGCAAAATTGCCTTTTTTTAAAATGTGGTCCGGTGATGTTATATTTCTAGAAAAATCAGCATTTTAATACAGTATTTCTTCTAATTTACCAGCCAGGGTGTCTTCCAAGAGGACTGCCTGAATGATTTTTGCTTGCTTTTAGCTCATTTGCTAGCTTTCTGGTATACTAAGGAAAAGCCACTTGAACAGTTTGTCAGATGAAGAAAGCAGCAGTTGGAAAGTTTTGTCTGTAGAGGCATACTAATGAAAGTTGAACAGCTGTCAATTAATTTTGTATTTTGTAGTTCATTTCACTTGGAGTAAATAGTGTCCTGCTCATCTGGGGCTGTTGCCTTCAGGATCTCAGAAGGCATTGTACTGATTCTCCACTTAGTCCAAAATTCAAAACTGTTAGCGTGCTTAGCAAAACCTTGATGACATAAGTGGCCTAACTGAAAATAACATGGTGGTTTGCACAATCTCATCCTAAAGCATTTTTGTTTCTGTCCACTGAAGCATGTGGAGTTCAGATGGAACTGGATGGGACTATAACATCTGTTTTGAAACCACCTATTATTGCTGCTACCCTCATCCTGTAATTTCTGAGAAGATAAAAACATATTGCACTGTCCAGATGTTTTTCCATTACTTACTATTTTCCAGAATGTTTGTTTATTTCATATTTTTCCTCTGTGTAGAAGTCTTAAATGTCCAGTTGTGTTTTATGAAATCTTACTTAAGGGCTTCATTTTGTATTCCTGAAAAGAATTTAAATTTATCACCTGTTTAAGAGGACCAGTGAAGAGACAATAGAGAATAACATTTTATTCTCTCTTTTCCTGCAGAGTTGCTCCCTAGTCGTGGCCTTCTCATTTGTGTTGATCATAACTATCTGAAACTGGTCATCCGAATATGAGTCAGTTTTAAATGCTTTTTTTCCCTCCTACTAGAATGGCAATAAAGGGATATGGAGCAGGCTAAAAAGTACTTGGTATTGACTCTTTTAAATCTGAATATCCATAGAAGACTGTGTATTTATTTAATAGTACTATTACTGCTATGGCAGTAATAAAGGCTATGTAAGACTTTTCTAGGTGGTCATTTTGTTTGCTCATCCATTCACATTGCTTCATAATGACCCAGTTTTTCCTCCTCAACCCAATTTGCAAGAGGTATTAAAATGGCTTCAAGCACATTGGAGCAGAATCACTGCTTTAATTTTTATGTCCTTCATTTATCCTTTAGAATTCCCTGTGACCACTGGGATGTGGCAAACAATTTGTATTTTTCTTTTTAGCCCTGATAGTTTATATTAATCAGTAAAACTAGTGGTAAATTTTTGCCCTTTATCTTCTTCTATCAAGTCTACCTGTTGTGCTGTATGTGAAGCCACATGTGTTATGAGTTTAATCATGTGAGAAGAGGAACAAAGATAGATATATATGTGTGTGTGTGTGTGTGTGTAAAAGTATATATATGAATAAACTAAACAGACTATCTGATTCTGTTCCAAAAGATCTGGATTCAGGTCAGAAGTGAACTTTTTGCTGTCTAGATCCAAAAGGATGGATCCTCATTACTCTGGAATCAGGGTACTTTCAAAATTCAGCTTTCAGTTGTGTGGTTTGGACATATCAGTTATTTATCTCAGGTTTTACCCTTTTTTCTTTCTTTGCAAACACGGAATTGAAATAAATCCCTGGCTTCAGAGATGGAATAAAAGGTGTAATGCTGTTACACTATTTTTTATTTGTAGGAGTTGACCAATTGCTTGCTGTCACGGGTGGAGTGATGCACTTCACTCATAAGAGAGGAGCAGCAATATGTTTATTGATATAAAACAGCAATCTAACAAAGTTTGCTAGTAAATGTGACAGTGTTTTAACAAGATTTGATGGCAAGGTACACTTGATTAATTACAGGGTCAGACAAAACTGTCAGGGAGACCCTCCCGTTG
>JAVJGG010000054.1:43428802-43467052 GCA_035590195.1 Aviceda cuculoides
GTTTCTTCTTTTCTGTTCTATTAAACTGTTCTTATCTCAACCCATGAGTTTTACTTCTTTTCCTGATTTCCTCCCCCTTCCCACTGGGCGGTGGGGGGGGGTGTGAGTCAGCGGCTGCGTGGTGCTTAGTTGCTGGCTGGGGTTAAACCACGACAATTTGGAATAGAAAGCTTCTAAACTCTTATTTATGAGATACAACGGGATCCCAACCTGAGATTAAAACTGTTTGGATTAGCCCACAATTTCATGTCTCTCTTATTTTCTGTGTCATCTGACTGGCTGTGAACAACCCAAGTGTTTACATTAAAGGATTGTCTTCCCTGCTGATAAAGATGATTGCTTAATGATAAATGTTGTTGGGCTGAAATCTAAGACATATGGAACACCACCTCATAAGGGCTACATAATGGTAATGCATCCATGCCATGAGAAATGTCCCACCCTATGTGAGGAACAGTCCAGCAGGTCCCACAGTCCTCTAATACACATAAAATCAATTTGGAGACTGTTTGTGTGCATTAACAGGTTTCAATGAAGCTGATTTTAAAGCATAATGCAAAGAGCAGAGTGGATAGTTGAAAAAGTAGTGCATGGGTTCTCCCATCATCACTTCATGTCAGGAATCTTTGGGAGACGTCTGTGTCATTTTACCTCAGTTTACTGTAAGCTAAAAGACTCATGATGACCTTTACAAAACCCTTAACAATTTATTAGCGCTAGGAGTTAATTTATTAGAGTCAGGAAGCACTGTTATCACTATTTGTTCATGTAGATCTGAGATTGTTTAACTAGAACAAATAATAGCCAAGAGCTTCACTTATACTCTTCTTTCAGAAAGTGCCTCAAGTCTGCTAGATAGACTTAAACAGAAAAATCAGTTCAGGTCTTTGCTCAGGAACTTAATACCATGTTCTGGGGTCAATCTTGGACCCCTTTGGCTCTGCAAGAAATACCCAACATTGGTATTGATGGGAGCAACACAGTAATGTGGAACAAGGAGTATAAAGAAAACACTGAGTGTCTGGTTGAATACGGAACACTGCCGATTGGATTAAACCAGTCATTTGTTTATGGGATTTAGTTTTATTTGTATGGTAAATTCTGATAGATGGCCTGTCAGGTTGACAAGGTTACTTTTGTAATTTTATTTTACCCATAATGTATTCCAGCATTTTGGAATATGATTGAGAACTTCAAAGTGTAAACTCCTTGGAAGACACTGAAGGCTGAAAGCATATGGAAAGGTGTAAATTGTTTCATGGCTGAAACCCAGAGTGGGGACTCGGGATACCTGATGCATTTCTACTTCTGGCACAGTTCTCCATCGCTCTCAGAATAACACTTCATTTTTCTGTGCTTCAGGTATCCATTCGTAAATGGAAATAATAATTCTCACATCAGTCAAATCCTTCTCCCTTTCCTTTTCATATTACAAAAACATTAGAGCAGGACTATGTTTCAAGAAGTGCTTGTACCTCACCTATCTCAGAGAGTCCTTCAAACACTTCTGTAATGTAAGTACAAATTAATAAATACATCCACCACAGTTTTCTGGAAGTGATCTTAATTACATTTTTCAGAAACCTCTGTATTTTTCATTGGTGTAAGTACAATCAAGCCTTAAGAACAGGAAAAGAGAAAGAGAATAGGGACACTTTAGAAGAAGGCATTGAAAACCATGAGTGGTGTTAGATGAAGGCAGCTTTACTTAGGAAACTCGAGTGAAAAGAAGCTTTGTGACAAGAAAAGGACTTTAGCAGGATACTTTGGTTTCTTTTTCCTTATTTGGTAGCACTTTTTCTTGAGAGTTTAATTACCAGGTTGATTAGAAGGAAGGAATTTGTGTTCATAAATGGCACTTATAAAAATCATCTTTTCCTTCTTGCTCTCTGAATGAAAGATGGTCTCTGATGTCAGTTTAACTATGAATAATTGAATAAAAGAGCAAAGTATACTACCTGATAATGGAATCATTATAGTCTGCAGAACACATATAAAATATCAACTTAAATTTATTTCTTATGTTTAACAGAACCAAAATTTTTATAAATTGTAACTTTGTACATACACAGAAATCTTTATATTAATTATGAAAATGGCATACTAATACTCTGTATCGCAGTGTCATAATCAATGCTCAGGAGTCAACAATAATGTGCAGTGACTCTTTAGTAATATGCAGTCCTCTGTAAGGGACTCTCTAGGAGAGTTTCATTCTTAAAAAATAGCTTTCAATATGCAAATGGAAAAAGTCCTCTCTACATCATATGGAATGCACTTACTGCTGATAGTTACATATGATTTTTTTCTGCATGAAACAAAATTGGACAGGTTGGGTAACAGCAGAACTTCTGATGTAAGGAACAGAGATGCCTTCTTACCCAGAACACATACAATATGTTCAGCAGTCTTGGAACAAACTCTGAAGTTTTGAGACAACAGTGACTCAGCCAGAGCAGCCCAGAACATTGCAAAATCCTACAAGTGCAGAAAACAGAATCGTGTAGCTTTTTCTATGTCGGTACATTGTTATCTCTACACTCAGCTCAAGGGACCAAGGAGAACACACTCCTTTTCCTATCTGCTATGCAACTCCCAGCTGCTTTTTTGTTAAAAGACTATGGGGTCATTGACCAGAGGAGACAGTCATGATAGTTTCAGAGACAACTATGAAAATCACAAAATCCAAGCCCAAAATCTAGTTTGGATTGATAGACTGACTTTTATTTTGCTTTATGGTTCACGCTTTCTCACTACCTTACTGTTTTCTTCCACTAAATGAGTTTGGTGAGTCAGTGTTGTTCCCTGTTTGGCACAATGAGATATTGTTAGAGCCCTTGATCTGTTTTGTCTTCAGCCTCTAATTTCTCTGCTTTCTGATTGCCTGTTCTTTGTGTGCGCTGCTGGTTTTTTTTTCCCTTTTCTCTCTTCATTGTCTTTGCCTTGGATATCGTCTTTTTATCTGTATTTCCTCATCTTCCTCTTTCCCTTCTCATCTTTAAACTGTGTCTGTAATGCTATTCAGTTGTTATCCTGTTCCCCTGCCGTGTCAAAATTTCCACTTCTTAAGAAAACAATGCCCCCCTTCTGCAGGCAGCCACTGATTTCATGTACACAGAAGAGAAACTCCGCTTTCTGCACAGTACAGAATGTGTCTTTCTACCACTGTGGGACAGCTGCTCTAACATTATGTTAGATGTTAGCACTGTTAGCGCAGTGCTGCCTGAGCCTGTCCAGTGGCGAGCACTGAACAGAAATGTTTGTTTCATTCTTTGGAGGAGGCCCCAGGCAACTCTACCAGGTGAAGCAGGACAAGAATAAGAATGTGGACTGCCCAGGGAGCATTCCTTTTCTGCTTTCACTTATGAGGAAGTGCCATCTCTCTTGCCCAGTCTTGTTTCTGAGCCTGCAGGTTGGTGAGATGAAGTCTCACAGTAGTGGTTCACGGACAGAAACCGTTCAGGGAAAATATGGGTCCCTTGATGGGTGGGAGAGACAATCCCGTGATTCACAATGTTATTGATAAAATGCTTTTTTGGGGGCTTTGTTCTTACTGGCAAAGCCTGCTTCAAGATAACTCTGCATATCAACGAGATTTGGAAAAGGGGCAGCCAGCAGTAAGAGAACAGATTAGGGACTAACAGAGGAAGCTAAAGATGCTCGACTCTGTGGGGTGCTGAAAGAATCGGACAATGTGAATGGGAGAAAACTCTCCCTCATATATGAGAAACAGCAATCAGAAGAAGAAAATGTTAATGTTGCACTCATTTTATTTAAAAAGTCAAGAAAAACATGTGAAAGAGAAGAAGCTAATTGAAAACAGTAAACGCATTTTTCAAAGACAGCTCAGGCTTGGCTAACCTGATCTCCTTCTGTGATAAAATGACTGGCTATATGGACAAGGATCTTCATGTCGTATTTATATACATGGGTTTTATCACTATATTTGTAGTCCTATACAGCTTAGATGCCTGTGAAGTCACATGCTGAAAAAATGAGTTGCGTAACAGTTTTATTTAGGTTACCTTTGAAGGCTTATTTACTTTGGTGTATTTATTTTACTTGTTGTTGCCTTAGGCCTGGCTGGAGTTTTGATTAGTATGTTTACTTCTATAAAGCTTTTGCTAAAATGTTAATCAACGTATACCTCATGGAAATAATGACGAACAGTTGAACAGGCTAAGATGAGTATATTAATGAAGCAAGGAGAGCAGTATCACAGCTAGAGGATGAGAATAAGGGAAATATATTTATGGGATATCAGGTTCTCATATGACCATGAGATTGATCTTTGTGAACTTCCCAGCCCAGTTACAGGTGTAATGTTAATACAGAATTGTACTGGCCACTGTATATAAGGGAAATCAGAAATTTTGTATATTCTGAATTGACCTAGCATAGTTTTCTGCTGACAAGTTCTTACATGTATATACAGGTACATTTAACATTTTGTACCTATTAGCACATTAGGGCTATGTCTTATGACCAAACAAGTTGAATTTGTGCTGCCAAAGCAAACTTACCACAATGTTTTGTGTTGTATGACTAGCACTGACACCTCTGGATACCACCCGCGCTGGCACTGAGGTCTTTGGGATGGCAGTACTGACAATACACACGCTCCAGTAGCAGAAAGTTCCAACAGCTGATGACTATATCATGGGCTCATTTAACCTATCAAATCCTATCTGCCCCTAGAAATAATCACTGGCCCTCAGGCTGAGTGGAGGAGAGTGTTTTGGATTCACGTTGCTCAGGGTCAGCCTCTGTAGAGAGGACTAACTATCTTTCAATCCATTACTGCATTGCATTGGCCTGAGTTTCCTATGGGCTCCACGTGATGCCCCATGGACCCAAAGGTAGCATGATTATTTTCATGAGAATTTTTAATTTGAAGTGCCTAAGGTAATACAAAATGTGTGTTGCAGTTCAGCAGCACAGTGCTTTCATGTGTGACATTGAGGCTACCATGTAGCATGAGGGCACTGGGGGCATTTTAGGGCACAAGGGTAGTTGGGTAGATTTTGGAGACAACCTAACCTGGTATAGTCTATATCCACACTCTGCCTGCAACAGAATGTGTAGAGAACCACTTTCTCTGTTCTGTCTAGGTTTATTCTTGGAGAAAACTAGCTGGATTCCCAAGAAAATTACCATGTAGGCCACCGAGGTGATCAGGAGACCAGAACTCATGAACGAAATAGTGAGTAAATTTCTCCAATGATAGTGTACACATAACTGTGAAGATATCTTCTAGACCAGAACAGATTTGAGCCTTGCCTCATTTTTTCTGTTGTAGCTGGAAAACATTGCTAATACAAAACATTGGGCTCTAGATTCTTTCCTGAGATCAGCAAATCACCAAAACACATTAGTTAATACAGATTAAGTTCAGAATTTGTTTCTTTGGGCAAAAAACATAATGAAATTCCCTTTAAGTTTATCAAAAAAAGTATTCAAAAGTGACTAGAATAGCATTCACCCGCGGGACCCCTCATTACAGCGTAGCCAGGTGTTCTCAGTTGTGTCCCCTAAGCCATGCCCTTGTCAAATCCTTTAAAGGCAGAGTGCCACATTGTTGTCATGGTACTACAGGGTAATATCCAGAAGCATGACTGAATGAAGAAATGCAAATCTGGATATTCATGCAAGACTGAGTTACACATTGCTGCATCTTGTTACTGGGTTAAATCAGTTGCTAATTTAGCAAGGGAAGTGCTATAGGTGGTGATTCTGCTTGGTGCGTTACGAATTATGGATTGACATTTCTTACAAAGTCTCACCCTTGACCATGTTTTTATTTAACTGGAATTACCTACGGGTGTGACTGCAGTCAGTGTAGCCTGTGGGACCACACCGAAGTGCAAAATTTAATCAGTATTTAATGTGACTGTGTTATAAATTTCTACATCTGTCAAACAGCTTGCTTCCTTCCTTAATGCTTCTGTGATTTTTAAAGCTTTCTATATGGTCTTTGCTTTGCTGCAGAATATATTTGAAATTTCTATATCCCTAGCAAAGAAAATAGGTAGCATTTCATTGACATCAGCAGCAAAACTGGCCTATATGATACGGTGGCACTTTGTATTTACATAATAATTTCTTTAAGAGACCTTGCTATACTTTGTGTAGGAAATAAGTGCCATAATCCTTAATTAATGGCAGGTGAAAATGAGGCTCCCAAAGTCTGGTAGCATTTGTTCATAGCAAAAAAATAAAACTCGCCTCATTTCTCTTGAACCCTAGTCCCTGCTAACTGGGATGTACTACATATACTGTAATTATTTAAAACCATGCTGTATAGTACAGGGTACTAATATACTAGAGAAATATGCATTAATAAACACATTTTTGTTCTCTATTTATCTGAATATATGTCCCCATTCATTAAAAATATACTTATAGGAGTTTTACTTACACACATGTCTAATTATTATTATTAATTATTATTGTTGTTGTTATATTGTTGTATTGGTGCACTGTAGTATTGGCACATTACAGTAAGACAGTACAAAGTATCATCTGGCGATAAGGGTTCTTCTATTTCCTTCTCATCACAATCTTCTATAGCAGATGTTATATCATCATCCATTTTACAAAAGTTTTCCATGTACAAGTTAGATATCTAACTTGTAAGATGGCAATCTGGGCTCTTTTCATAGGTGTTTCCAGAGATGGGTTTATTTGGATTGATAGGGTGAATTAGTTCCATTCTAAAATAAATACATAAAGTAGGTAGCTACATCTTTCGGTGGCTGAGGCTTGATCCAAATAATTCTATATGTTGACTTTGATATTATAATCTTGTATATATGGACGTGATCAATAACATAGACAACATACCTAACTTATAGCGGGTAAAAGTCCATAGAGAAGAATTCCATCCTCATATTAATCTGGGGTGAATTTCCCTCTGGAAGAGCACATGTTTTTCCCTGGATTGTAGAAGGAGCCTGAGAACATAGATAAAAACAAATATTTAAAATGGTCAGAGGTGAACACCACCCTGAATGTCTAGTATGAAAAGGAAGACTCTGGAAAAAGGAGATCATATGAAATATTTTCTTTCTGTCTTAATATGATTTATTGCATTCTGAGGGTCATATTAAATCTCTATACACAGGTCTCATCTCCCTTTCACTCTTAGTTAGAATTTCCTCAGATACATTCTGGTTTTCCTCCACAGTTTTGGCCAAGGCAGAATTTACGGGTCTTGTACATTTTCTGGGATTTCTGGACAGCAACACCATCAGACACTGATCAGAGTGCAGGAACTCGGAAATCATTGATCTAGCTGCTGCATATGTAGCAATCAACCCAAAAGAAGGAGAGAATATACAAACAATCCATATCAAAGGTTAGCTAAATGGAAGTGCTGTAGGATTTTGAACTGTGCTTGTTCTTTCTGCAGAAAAGGTGGGAACTGGCTAAAAGCAGGTCTGTTGCAGATCCAGTCTAACATACACTCACTTTTTCCTGCTCCTGCAAGAGGCAAGCTGAGTGCATGTCAGAGCAAACCTCTTCCTTCTTTTCTTTCAGCTATGCAACAGAGATCACCTCCCCAATCACCCTCTCCATCATTAAAAAATCTCCCTCCGTACAATCTTATTAGTACCCAGGTTAATACTCTGGGTACCCATGAAAACTGCCTACCCTGATCCTCCCACCATAGGTCTTCGAGAATCCTCTGCCATAAGAAGATCCATGGGTACTCAGAGCTGTTTATGTCTGTACTTCTGATTGGGGATATCTGATCAGAAGTGCGATATCCCCACTTGCCTTGCTAACATCATTTACTCATTTACTATTTCACTTTACTATTTCTTTTTCTTTCCTTTTTTTTTTTTTCTTTTCTGTTTCTTTTGCTTCCCCTTTATCTGTCTGTTCTTTATTACAGCTATTGGGTTTGATTCTGTCTCCTATGCTTGACTGAACAGAAACAGTTTGTGAGGTATTCCCCAGGGGTCAATCTGCATGTTGTTCTTCAAAGTTTCCATTGTCAGAGCCCTCTTCACCTTCTGTTTCTGAGTTGTCATAGTTTCTGTTGGGAATTTTGGGTCACGGTGACAACACGGCAGCTGCCTTCAGAGTCTGTGAAAACATTCCTAGCCAAAATGTTCGAGGCAATCACATTGCTCCCAGGCAGATGATGCATCACAGGCGAACAGTCCCCATTTTTGTTGGCTTTATCTTTTGTGGGCTGTTCACAGAGATAAAATAACAAGTAGTATATAGATGGAAAGAGAAAAATAAAGGTGTCTTCTTACATGAACACATCGGTGGAGGTTAACTAGCGTGGGCCCAAGGCTATATAAGGTATATCTGGTTAAACCTGTATGATTGCTTTTATCTCAGAAGAAGCCTTAACTGAACTGTAGAATATAGAGCTCTTCAACTGTAGAATATAGGGCTCTTCTGTTTCTACTCACATACCGGATGATTTGATTTCTGTGGAATTTAGCTAAGAATGGGCTTCTCTGTGAGCTGGAGACAATTTACCAAGTCCTTCATTCCTGAAACTAGTTCCTCCTTGAAGGATTATCACAGCTACTTTGAGGAAGCTTACTCTACACATTGGGAGCAGAGACATTAAAACCCCTGATCATGTGCTAAACAAGACTAGGTGACGTCAGCAGGGACAATGTGGGTATGTCTAAGCTTCTGTGAAATCTCTGTATTTGCAACATTCCACCACATTCAACAGGGATGAGAGATGAAGTGCCAGATGCAATATCATGTTAACATGGCTAATACATGCCAGACCTAAATTGCCTGTTGCAGCTGTGTACTTGGTGAAAATACCAGTTTGAGCATGCAGAAGATTGGGACTTTCTCGTGCAGTGTAGAAATGCCTTTTGATACTTAGCATTTCACTTGACAGGAATAGTGCGTCTTCTGAGTACATGGGGGGGTTCCTTCAGAAACTGCCTTCTTGCGTGGTATATGACATTCTTCTAGGAGTGTAAGATAAGGATTTTGTGAGAGAAATTTTCTGGTCCAAGTGGTAGTTTTACCTCGTAATACAGGTCCAAAACAGTCCTGCTTAGAGAGTCTGTTGGATGGAGAAATTAATGTGCTTTTTCACTTCCTGCCCAAAACCTTCTTGGCCAGTATTTAGAGGGTGATTCTACCCCATTCCAATTCCTCTCCCTTTTTGTATGCAACATTAGTGGACATAGCACCACTGTATCTACTTTTTCAGAAATCTTTATGGTTCTACAGATCCATCAAAGACCACAAGTAACAAGTGAATAGCAACACACAGAGCATAAGTAAATTGAAGTAGTCTGCGTTTACCTGGTGAACAATGGAAAAATATCAGTGACGGTGAAGTAGCATACTGCTTTTTCTTTTATATTGTGGTATCTTTTGGTGTGTTTCAAGTTGCAACCATAAGGGCAAAGGATTCACCATTATATCACTTTAATATCTGAAGTTAAACTGTTGGTTGTAGAAATAGCCATTTTTACTGGTGTCGTATTCGCATAAATACAGAGTGGAGCATCCTGAGAAACACTGATTCTCAACTAGTCGAAAACACCAATGCAAAGTGCTATCAGCAAACTCAAGTGGGCTGTGGTACTGAATTCTGCTCAATGAAATATGCTTGAATATGTATTCCTTTCTCAGCGCTAAGTCCAAAGCCTCTTGCAAAATGAAGAAGTTCTCCAGGGGATGTTCCCTGGGACAATTCCATATTTTTGCTCACCAGATCTAACTGTGGATGATGAAAATTGGTGAACAATCAGTGTCCTCAATGTCTTCGTGGTTGCTTTGATGTGCAGGGTGCTGAAAAAAACCCTGACTGCACCAGCAGCAGCTTCTCTGTGAAGTTTCTAACAAAGGTGAAAGGAGGAAGAGAAGAAAAACAAACAAACAGAACAGAAAAAAAAATGCAAAAAGCCAACTGTCCCATGTCATTTCATGCTTACGTATCTTAGCAATATGAAAAGATACTGCTTGAGTGATACAAGAAACTGAAGATGTCAAGAAAATTTCTGAATTCTCAGTATCTGTTAATACAGAAAAGGCCCCACAATTTTCCTTAAATAGATCCAGAGCTAGGAAAGACATTGATTTTATAGGCATAGCAGAATAAGCAATGCCATGAAATCAGCCAGTTTTCTATGCACAAAGTCTTGTGGCCAAAACAGTGAGTGAACAAAAACCTCAATGACTGCTGAAGATAGTACTATGAAGTCGCATTTTTTTTTCCTTGTTACATTCAGAAACAGCAGCAGAACTAGAAACCTTGTAGTACATTTGAAATAAAGATTAATTTTTGAAGAGAAAACCTGTTGATTATAGTTTTCCCTACTGTGAAAAATGTTGTTCTATTGGTAAGTTGGCTTTGCTTGTTGATATTTTTGGTATATCGATCATCTTTATTATTAATGACATTACTTTTCTATTATGGTATCTGATAGGTGGAATGAAAATTTTAAATGGGGAGTATATCCGGGTTAAAAGTGAAGACATTTAAACCTTGGAACAAACTACCAAGTTAAACAGCAGATTCTCTATGTTCTGATAGTCTTTGTATTCAAATTTCATTGTATTCAGGGATACATTTTAGACACATCCAAGCAATGTTTCTGCATTGAGTTCAGTACAGGCACAAGGGTGAAGCATAGGTGTTTGTAACATATAAATAATCAAAATAAATTATAAAATCATTTCTGATGGCCTGTGTATCCCTGGAGGCGCAAGAACTACTAACAGTATCTGTATGCTGGTTCCAAATACTTTCATACAGAATAAATTCCATCTATTTTTGGTTATAAATTGGTAAATAAAACATTCTAGTCTCTTGTTGGTTTCTTTTGCATAATTCAGCTTCATGCTCTGATTCTTTGTCGTTCTCCATAGAAACTCCTTTTGCAATAAACTAAATATTAAAAACTTAATACTGATATGAGATATTTTAAATGCATTTTAATATTTATTTAATCACATACCACTGTTAGTATTTGTCACATATAGTGATGTATTTCCACAGTTCAGCAATGTACTTATGAATGTGTTGAACTTTCAAAGAGACCCAAAATAGATGAGCATGAACTTGAATTTCACACAGAATCAGGATCATAATCATGTTTACATTAAATGAAGTTATGCTGTCACCTTTTCTGCTGTATAGGCATTAACCATCCATGAAATCTTTCTGTTTTCCTGTGAGTATGCTTCCATGTAAGTATCTTGCATCAATTCATAAGATGTTGTTTGCACTTCTTACTCATAAATTCAAGATAATTTCTCTGATCAGTAATAGCTTTTATACAGCTTCTGCCTTTGATTTAACCAAGATTGATTACATTTGCAAAGGATCTGCTTGACTGACCAATTTCTTTTCATACCATTTACAGTCTTTTCATGTTTTTAAACTTGATGGGTTTATTCTTATCACTTGTCTGCATTTACAAATTTTCATCTGATGTATGCTATATAATTTCTGGCTGGAAAATGGCACCACAACAACTCCAGCTTGTATGTATAAAGCATAAATATCTGTTAATATTTTAAATTTTGCTACATATTTGATAATTAAGGCATTATAACTTGGTCTTTAGAAATTTCTCTGGTCTAAAATGTCTTCTTTGGTGGTTCACGTGAGAAGCATATTGTTTTGGTTGCTTTAATTTACATTTAGCTAGTATTTGAGAAATCAAAATTAAAATTGAGAATGACTAACTGAAGTTACCAAATTAACCAGCTGTGATTTGGAAATTCTCTTGATGAAAATATACACATATGGACATGACCTTTGACGTTTACTGTAATATATGTATATTTGAAAGCAGTAAGAACTATGATACTCATTTGGGGAAGCAGTTGAACAGTGCTTCTCTGGACATCTGTCTCTCAAGTATTAATTCCTACACACGTCATCAAGAGAAGCCATTTAGACAAATGCATAAATTGGATGGAATATTCCTTTTCCATAAGTATCATAACTCCAAGTGCCTCCTTGATAGAGTTATTTATAGAGAGCTCCCCACCACTTCTACTTTTGTGTGAACAGAAGAAAAAATAGAAATTAGTAATCACCCTCTTTAATATGGGGTTAAGAGTTAGCTCAGAGAGCATGATTTCTAACAAAATCTCTTTGACTGTAAGTCAAAAGGAATAGAATTTGATGTTATAGTTTAAAAATTACTACAAGCCTTGTTACTTTCTGTTTCTCATACAAGATGCCCTCATTAACTTTGCTGTCACAAAGATACATAGCATACAATTCACATCTCTGTAGCTGTGTGAAATATTTATATGCAGAATGTCTTCTCCTCTTCTCTTCCTCCCCTGTTTTAATTTAAGGTACTCAGCTAATCACCTACATATCTGTGCCTGTGTGTCTAGAACAGTGCTCCTCCTAGCACAGTTTTGAGGAGGTTTGAAACTGGAAGGATGGCTCCAGTCCTGTTCCAGTGGTTGTGATCAGGCACCAGTGTGTCTATACCACCTTCAGAACACCTCTCCTGGTGCCCGATGACTGTCATCTGTCTCCCATTTTCCTCCTGAGGCAGCTCTCAGGAAGATCGTTGTAAAATATTCAGTGCCATTTCTGAGCAACACAGGATTTATTCTAACCACAGTGCTAAGACTCAGAAATCACTCAGGTGCCACATTGATAACTGAAGCATCCAAGAGATTGCAGAGAAATATAAAAAGTTCACAAAACTGGCTATACCAGGGCTCTAGTATTTTCTACATTATAGGTAACAAATATAAAAGCTGTCTTTCAATACAAAAATGCAAATTCACTTCACAGAAAAAAAACATCTAGCATCCTTACAACATCAGAGTTCAGCTTTGAAAGTTTAACTCCAGTCACAGAGCCCAAAACTTCGAGTGTGTTTATAGTCTAATTCCAAATGTGATGATTTCAAAGCAGCTAAACCTTTAATAAAAGAGTGCAGCTGAAACAGAAGTGTTACAGTCTCTTACCAGACATGGCAGGGAAGGGGATGTCTGAGCTTACCTTTGCCAGTACTAAAAGAGCAGAGATGTGAAGTGGTTACGTTTCACACGTTGCATGAACACAACTGATTAAGCTGAACGTAGGTACAGAGTTCTAAAGAGGATGAAAGTACTGATTGACATAGGATAAGAGAAGGCTAACATGCTATATTCAATCAATGCTTGGGAGAATGAGCACTGGATGTGCGCCAGGGCACTACACTGATACTGTTGCCTTGGTTAGTAGCCAAGTAATGAACTACTTATTTTTGGTTATCTCCTATGGTTTGTATTCATTTCCTGATATTTTAATGAAATTCCTTCATTGTAATTTACTGTTACACTACTCATTGTTTGAAACTTTATTCCCGGAAAGAAGTAAAACTGAATTACATTGATTTCAGTCAATTTTACTTAGTAGTTAATTGTGCTTGAACCTGTGTTTGCATACAATAGAGGATTAAGTCAGGACTGGCTTCCATGATGGTATCTAGAACTATTGAGGCAACAGCCATTTGGCCTATTTAGAGATTCCTACAGTTTTCCTTTATGTGATATTTCTCTACTTTGTATTAAAAGTTGTCATTTGTCGCTCTTTTTATTTTGACTGACTTGTATGAGCTCCATGGCCACTTTTCACTTGACTGGAAGACTATTTTCCTTATATTGATAAGCATATTTTCCTTATTACGATACGGGATGTATATCCAGATAGATACTGCTGTGAGGTTCCCTATATCTTGAAACTGTCTTACCAGATTTTATAGACTCATTTATTCAGTACTACTACTTTGACCACCTCAGTGAGCTAATGTGTCCTTTTCACACCACTTACAGACATTGATTGTAACGCCTCA
This sequence comes from Aviceda cuculoides, assembly GCA_035590195.1. Classification (NCBI taxonomy): domain Eukaryota; kingdom Metazoa; phylum Chordata; class Aves; order Accipitriformes; family Accipitridae; genus Aviceda; species Aviceda cuculoides. The sequence continues at coordinate 43,442,617 of JAVJGG010000054.1, forward strand.
GCAATGTAAACAACAGGCACAGTAAGAAATTATAAAGTTGTCTATTTTCCTTAACTCTAATGAACTACTTTAAAGTAAATTGAGACGTAGCCTTGTTCCTTTGTCTAACCATGGAACTGAAAGTCAGAAACTGTTAATGCTGTTCTGAGCCTTTCTATTATTGATTACTCACTGCATAGCCTCAGACAAATTCATTTGACCTGTTTGCGTCTCAGTTTGTCTTTCTGCATAACCAAGATAATGAAATTGGTCTGATACATAGGAGTGTTAAAAATTAGTTACTGATTATTTGCCAAGATGTGTGAAAATGTAGAGAACTATTAAAATGAAAACTAGTAATCTTCATAATAAATCAAAAGAGCAAAAATTATTGTGTAAGGTTTCACCCAAGAAAGAGGAAAAAAGGAGAATGGTGATGAGAAACCAAACAAAAGAAAACAAATGAATGGCCAAAAAGATGGCCACCGAATATATCATGGGAAGATTTCACCAAGTAGAAAAAGTAAGAACTAAAGAGCATTCTGGTAAACTCTGTATCTGGAGGCACACCATATACACATCTGAAATACAAAGTTAGAGGGTGTTTAAAGTCAGGCTTATTGTAATTATTAATATCTTGCTGTCTGTTGTCTATTTCAGAAACACTGAGCTAGGTATGCATTTTTAGTGGTCTAACCACAAACTCTCCTGTAATTGTAATTAGTGTGTTGGATCCACTCCATACATTAGGTATAATTTTTATTTGCATTTTAACGTTCAGCTGGGAAGAGAATTTGGGTGACATTAATTGATGTTTTCAGAGATGCTTACATATTCGTATGTCTTTTGAAACCCTTAGGATCTGGAGAGATGCTTTTAGAGAGATACTTTTTAACTTGAGTTGAAACAATAATAAGCACAAAAAAGAGTGGAAGGTGGTTTTGAGGTTGTTAAGGTGGTGAATTTTTACTAGAAACTAAGTCCTTCATTTGACAGAAGGCAGCACTGGTTTAAATAAGAGCTCAGGAGTTACTAATTCAGCTCATACTTTTCATATAGATGTCTGCGATTGCCTTAGTCAATTTAACTATTGTGCCTAAATATTCCTCTATAAAATGTATATTGGTTATACTCTATGCATATATGCATGTAATATTTACAAACATGAATAGAATAAATGCTTGTGCACATATGTGCAAATCACAAATTGCAGCACAAGCGCTGGAATTCAGCGACTGAATGCATGTTGCTGTATATTTTTGCAATGTGTTGCATGTTTCTGTGCATTGCAAAATACATGCTGGAACAAGGGTAATTCATGTTTCACAGAGAGGAAAAAATTCTTCTCCTTGAAGAGTTAGCACTAGAAAAGGGCCCCAGAAGTTCGCAGCTTACAGGTTTTGGATTCAAACTTGTACATTTCTTCCCCAACAGTATAATTGGTTCCACTTTGGTGTAGAACTAGTGTCGTACCTGTGTTTAAAATATTCTCATTCTAATTCATGAAAATTCTCTGCTTCACAATCCTTAAAGTAAGCTGACTCTTCCATGGACACAGCACTGTACAGAGGAGAGAAAGTTAATGAACAACAAAATCAGGATCAGAGGTCTTGGAGGTTTACAGTAGCAAAGACTACATAGGGATGCTCAAGCTAATGCAAATACTGTGGACAGTGCAAATGTGACATTTTTTCTCAATGAAATGTTTTAATTCAGTTTAAAAAGAAGGATTTCATTTTAACATGTACTTATATTTTAAAAGGTGAGGGAAAACAAGCTTTGTTTAAGAATGTGCATGTGATGGAAGGAGCTAAAAAAAAAATCGCATTTGTTTGATAGCATATAAGAATTTATATTAGCCTAAGTATATAAATGATATTTCAGTTTGACAACAATTTTATTTTTTTTAAAATAAATTTGGTTAACAAACTGAAAAGTGAGTCCCCATCCACAATTTCTAATCTGATGTCTTCACCATGCAAGGACTATTTCTACAGTTCATCATTGAAATATTTACCTCTGCTCTGTTATAACTAGATCATCACCTGCTAGTGATTGTTACAAGTTTGCATGTCACAAGCATTTAAAGTCTTGGCTCACATTCTAGAAATTGAACTATCTGCCTGTGGTAATCAACAGTGAAACATTTCAAATACTTGTTTTTGCTCAATGTAATAGCCATGGTAGTTGTAGGAAGAAAGTCGGTTCTGACCTTTTTAATAGATTACTCACAGTAACAGGAGTAGGAAAACCTGTAAATGGGTGACCATAAATTTCACATTTACACAATTTCACTAAAATATATGGATTCATTAACAGAAGGGGAAAAGTGGGGATTTAATAGCAATAACATATATTTAAAGAACTTTTCAACTTCATCTAAATCCTGGCCAAATTACTTTGGAAGTCTGGTCTTTCGTAGTAAAAATTTCATATGCTGCTACCCAAATGCAAAATATGATGGCAAGTTAAAAACTAAGTGAACTCATACAAGACTGTAATACTAAATAATGTGCACTGTAATATTTAAATCTGTAAGTCTGCATGACTGCATACTATTTGTGCTGGAGATGGTTTGATACTCTCATGGTGGGAATAAAGTAGTACAAAACATAAGCATTTTAAATATAATTGCTAACAAGGCAACAACAAAACTTCAGGAGAAAGACTTTGGAATATAACATCTGGGGAAATACATATTCAGAAAGATGTAAATATAAATGCAAGTTTCAGTATCGTATTCTTCTGTATCTTGAAAAAAATCATGCTGATAATACTGGAGACAGTAGATGATGTGGGAGCTTCACTCCAGTATGAGATACTAAACAAATTGGAACAACATATTTAAGGCGAAATATTCTAATTGCTTACTGCAGTTTTATGTTATTGGAAAGAGTCTGGTCATTTCAGCACCAGACCTAGCACATAAAATTTTATTGGAGGTTTTTATACAGCTGGTGTTAAAAAGGGAGAGAATTTATTGAAACCAATGAAGTATACTCCTCTGGATGGCTTTTTTCCCCTCATATACACCAGTTTTACATCATCGTAATTCCACGGATGTCAGTGGGGTTACTCTTGATTTCCACTAGGATAAAAGAAAGAAGAATCATGCCTTTTCCTTTCCTATCTGTATTTTTGTATTTTTAGATAGCTACAGAAGTCTTGCTATTTAAAAGCCACAATGGAAAAGAACAGTGCAAGGATTTTTGTTTGTTTGTTTCTTTATTTTTTTCTTATTCTTACGTAAAAAAAAAAAAATCAATTCGTGAGTTTTTTACAGATTTTTTTTCTTTTTTTGCGGGGGGGCAGGGGGGTGGCATGGGTCGGAATCCAAACCAGCCAATCTTCTTGTTTGACCTTTGAGGGTTTGTCCCATTTTAGCCCTGAACAGAAAAGAGACCTTCCTAGAGTAAGAAAAAAGTTTAATGTACATGTCTTAGCATAGCGCTGAAAATGCAGACTAGGTCTCTCAAGCTGCAGATGGTTTAGTCACTTGGAAATAATTGTTATGTATTTAGCTGATTTAATTTGTTTGTGTCTTAGTATCGAGCTGTGATAGGGATGTAATATTTAACAGCAAGCATTCAGAAGCTTTGTTGGATGCCCTCTGTTAGATACCCTTATACCCTCATGTTACCCATTAATTGTTGAATATTCTCCAAGAACAGGAGAAAACAAGACTGCAAGATTGCAGGAACATCTGAACTATCCTAGCCAAGTCAGCATCCATGCTGCTTACAGTGGGTTCTGGTAAATGCCTAAATCTTGAAAGCATCAAAGGACAAAGATTCCACACCCTTTTAACTCTATTGGACCAGTGCTTCACTATTTACCAGTGGATTTAAAATAAAGATGAAAAATCTATCACATCTTGTTCTATCCACAGTGGATATGCAGAATAATTGTATTCCTTTCATCTTTGCAGCTCTTCTTTGCATGTTTGTTGTATTTGAAAATCAATACTATGTGTCCTGAAAGTATTCTTTTCTTTAGGGATTCCATAAAAACTTTCCTAGGTCATGTTTGCTAGTTCTTCAGTTATTCTTGTTGAGGCGCTCTGGATTCTCCATCGTTCTGGAAGTCCAGTCAGTCAGCAGAACGGAATGTCTTACTCTGAGTTTTTAGCAGTTCTTGAAGGCCAGAAGGGATATTCACCTTTCATGCAAATATTCATGATCATAAAACCTAAGACAATGTTCCTCTTTCTAGCAGCAGACTGACACCATTGGTTTATATTCATTTTCTTATCAAGTAGCATGCCCACTTCTTAACGTGCTATTCTCTATCTTCTATTTGTCACAGATACCTATGTTTTTGTACCCATCCTAACGAAAGTCCGAGGAGTTTATTTGCTGGTTAGACTAGTGGTTAGAATTCATGACTTTTCTCTTGAGTTATGGCCAGTACTTTCTTGATTTTTAGAACTCCTGATTTAGGGTTTTTTTTTCCCAAGATGTTGTCAAAGGTGCATGCAATATATTACTGTTACTGATACAGCATACTGCATCTTGCTCATGTGGGAATATGTAAGTGCGCTTTCATCTGGGACAGTTTGCAGAGACAAACAGTTCATATGGAGGGCCCCAGAGATAAATAAAGAGAAAACATTGAAAAAATAAATTGGTTTGTTACAGTATTTGTTACCATGGTTTTTTGGGGGTGGGTCCAGAATAAGTGACGGCTTTTTCCACTTTTTTCCCTATCAGTATTTACAAATAGAGTCATTCAGCTGTAACTTTCACTAATAAAACAGCACAAATGCATCGTAACATCATTTCATTCAAAGTGTTTTACAGACACTAATTCCTTTAGTGTTGAGGGGTTTGGGTTTTTTTGTTTTTATTTTTGTTTTTGGTTTTTTTTATTTTTCCCCAGAAGGTCTCCACATTAAAGGAAAAGGGATTTTATGTGATTTTATTTTTTTTTCCCCAAAGAGTTCAGGATTTATTTTGGCAGATTTTCTAGCGCAAAACTGAATAAGTGATTAAACTTACATGCAAGTGTCATAATTTACCAGCAGTTAATGGCTAAACAGGTGGGTTGGAATCAAGATACCAGCAAGTGTTGGGCAATTGCTTGGCTCTGTGCCACCGATCTTGAAACCGTCACTGTTGTCCAGCAAAGGGACTGTCTAGCTCCAGCAAAGAAAGGGGAATGGCAGAATGTGTCTGTCTTCCCCTCACCCCCAGTTCTTCAGGATTCATTTTAGTTGGGTCAGGAATAATGATGATGTTCCAGCAAATATACGGCTGGCCATTAAATCCTCCTCCTCTCCTCTCTCAACACACTCTTCTAGCCACTGGATTAGAAACTCTTATTGGAAAGGAAATACTTTGTCCCCCTTGTTTCTGATGCTTTATCACCAAGCAAGAAGAGCTATATATGGTCAGAAACAGCATATATAATGTCTGCCAGAAAAAATGTCGGATCAGCTGCAATCATCTGTGAATCCCTTCCCTTCCCCTCTGCTCTCCTCTCCTCTCCAGGTACATTTTCTCTGTGTTCCCCACGACTTTTGAACAGTGGTAGTTCTGAACTAGATTTTTGAATCTCTAGCAACCTGCTTCAACCATTGTATTCTCTACTGCTTCTCCTACCCAAACATCTTGTGGACGTCAAAAGTCCTCTCATACTGCTCTGAACTAAAAACTAAAAGATGAATGACATGGAAAGGATTAATTATCATTGCACTAAGTCACTGTTTCCCTATCAAGCATCTTCCCCTATCAACGTCTTACCAAAAAGATGTTCTGTGCTGAATTCAATATGTACAATTGTTCTTCATAGATAGCCACACTAGTATTTCTTCAGATGGATGAAATTTCTTAAACCATCTGTGTTTATTTTGACCTGCCACCACACTCCCGTGGCATTGATTTCCCTACAACGACTAGCAAAAATAACGTTCATGTTCCAGCCCTGCAGAGGACAAACAAATGTCTTTTTGTTGTGCTCCTTTCGCAATACAGCCTCCCCACCACTGCTTGAATCATCAGTGAAGCTGTCCAAATTCAGTGAGTCTGCAAAGAAGCAGTGACTGGTGTGTCATACATCAAAGCTACAGCTAGGACTAGCTTCTCTGTCTGAACCTGGCTCCAGACTTTATCTCCAGTTTGTTTATAGTCATGAAGGGCCCAACATTCAAATTCTGAATTCTCACTACCCAGGCAAAGACAACATTTATTTAGTTTTTCTCCCCTCTGCTCATACAATGCCATGCAAAAGAATAGTGGTATCAATTTGCATTTATACACACTTCCGCAACAGCAAATTATCACATTCATCAGATTAATATTCCATATTTATAGATCTATCAAGGAAGCTTCTTAATCAGCAGTGGGGAAGCCCATACCTCACAATACTGAGGGCTGGCTGCATTAGCAATTTGCCAAGAGCCTGAGGCCTGCACAGAATTTGCATATTATGTTTACATAATATGTTTAATCAAACCAAACAAACATAACTATGATATTTACTTCTACTTGCTCCTTACCTGACGGCTGAATGGTAACTATTAGGGTTTCCCAGTTTTTCTCCTCCCTGCCACTGCTTTGCGTGTACGACCTCTCAAAACCAAAGGTGCAGTTTGGAGGATGGGAGCGGACAAGTGCTGATGTTCAGAGCACGGGCTGAGATAGAAAACTCAGGTCCCATTTCTCAGTGTAAACATCATTTGGTGACTTTGACAACTCACCTGGCTTGCCTGTAAGAATGTGAAGGATATTTGTTTCATGTGGCTATCTTCAGCCAAATTGACCCAACAATGTGTGTAGTTTTCGAATGAGATGTATTGATTAAAATGGTAAATTGTGGTGAGTTAGCTACTACTAGATTTTGTGTCTCCTTGTGTTGTCAAATTCATTTCTGCCTCTGATTTTCCTGCTATCTTCAATGAATTTGCCACCCTTTAAGATGTAACAGGACACTACCATGGAGCTTTGAGTAACAGAACATTTGAAAGGAGGAAAAGTGGAATCTAAGAGCAATTCATATTCTCTGCCCTGGACACCCACATTCAGAGTGGATATATCATGCTCTGGAGAGGTCTGTCTTTCTCTACCATAGTTATTCTAAAGCTGGTTTAGAATATTAGATTAGACAGATGGATTAGATTTACTAATGCAGAGAAACCACTTCTCACTCAGGAAGTCTCTGAGCTAGAAGCGATTGGCACCTGACAGCACACAGCAAATTGGTGTATTTTCTTGCAGTGATTCTTATTAGGAATCCATTTTTGGCCATTGACAAGAGACAAGTTGCTGAGCTAGGCAGACCATCTTAAGTCCTTATTGACTTTTAGATGGCAGAAATTTGCTGATATAGTTTGGACGTTTAGCTGGGAATACCACAGAAATGAACTGAAGTTTCAGCCAAACTACTTCTACCAGGAACCAATCCTTTTTCTTGACTGACATGAGTTTCACTGGAATGGTTGGAATGGGAATAGAAAAATAACAATTAAGACTTGTCTGTCAAAAGGCTTGTACTTGATAGGTTCAAATCTACTTGGAGGTGATCTGCATCTCAATCAAATTCTTCTTAGGTACTCAGTGGAAAGGAAATAGTAAGTGTGCTATGTATAAGAACTCTTGTGTGACTGTGTTTGTACTGCTCGTTGAAATGGCAATCCCCAACTGTTATTCTATAAAATTTCCATCTTTTCTAGGGAAATTTCCATCTTTAAGCAGTCTTTTTTACTCAAGTGACTTTCCTTACTCTCACATTTAAATATTCAGAAACCATCTTGCTAATTATATGCTGCTACATACTCAAAAGTCATCAGTCTATGATGACATAATTCACAAGTCAGCATCACTGCACTACATTGTGGTGCTGCTTGTTATGATGTTGCACTGCACTTTGAAGACCTACCTATATCATGCCTACTAGTTCTCTATGAAGAAGAAAATATTTCATGAGATATGCTCCTGATCACGTTTCCTGATGAAATTTAATCACAACCACGACTCCATGGTCCTCCTCTTGCCTCCCGTTAGCACTTCCTCATTTCAGACTGCCAGGACCTCATCTCAGTAGTGATCTTTCTCAAAAGATGCATGGTATGAAACATCATTACCTCAGTAGCAATTTCATGTTTTTCTGTAACATGGCCATCTGCATGCAAGTAGTTTCCCATTTATTTCTCTTTATCGCTATATCTACCATTAGCAACAACCTTTTTTCTTCCATGGGCTCAGGATAGTGAGTACTTCCCCCTGCCCTCCGTTACACAGTATTAATCCCTGCTGCCATAGCAATGAATGCTTAAAATTTAACTTTTGAAGGCTGTGTCTGTAAATATATCCATACTCTCTATTGCTCTGCCTACAAAACATCAGCTAGCCCTCTTTCATCCCAGTGTCCTGCAGTCACGAGCAGTAAACAGAACAAAAATACATATGTGGCTTCTGCGGTGCATTTGTATTTGCACGCTGCACTGGTCTGTGGAGCTGGGAGCTGATGGAAAAATCTGGCTGTACAGGTTTGAACAGAACTCTCAGCTGTGGTCAATACCTGTGGATTTTGATGAACTACTTACCTCTGCTAGTCAAGGGCATTTTTGGAGGAGTTTGTGTGGAAAAAAGGAGAATTTAACACAATGGGTGAGATCAGAAGTGCATTAGTTAGTTACCATTGCAGTGTATTGAGGCCTGAGGATCTCAACATTAATGGCAGGAAAGAGGCTATTGAACAATTGTTTCTTTTCCCCCCTCACATGCAAAGGAGATACAGCTAGGATAATACATCTGCCTATAGATTGTAGTGTCATCTATGGCCGGCACAGCGCAAGCAGCAATGCTACACGAGAGAGGACAAGCCAAGAGTGACCACAGCCCAGGCACTGCCTTCAGCAACCAAGGTGCAGTCCCACAGCATCTGAGCATGACCGGCAGAGCAGGGTGCTGAGAACAAGGTCTACTGACGGTCTCGGAAAGGCAACCTGAGGAACCCAGTTGCAAGACCATCTGGGTCCCCCACTCAGGAGCAGCAGGAGATGGGGCCAAAGACAGAACTGGAGAAAGGGCTACCACATAGGTCTGACTGGTCCATCTAGTTGGCAGTGCCAGAGACATGACTGGAGGTGGATGCACTTAACAAGATACAGCTAAGGTCCATCCAAGAGACAGAAACAGGACTGGTTAAACATACAGGATAGATCAGACAAGGGTTGAAGGCCCAGGATGGAGTTTAAATGGAGGTCCTGAGCCCATGGGCAAAGGGTGGGGTTAGCAGCCCCAGGTAAGTCTGGTCAGGAAAATTAAGGTGCATAGCCACATTTACGGTGCTGACACTGTTACTGCTAACTCCCTGGAACACAGAAATGCAAAGAACAGACCTCAACCAATTTGCTTTTCATCATTTTTGCTCTCTTCTGGCCTTAAGACATCTCAGTCAACTCTTTCGTTTTCATACTCTGCGTAATGTAGCTCATCTAGACACTTAGATTGCTCCCACCACTGTAACGCTCCATTAGCATAATACTGTTGTCTTCAGGTTTCTAATTCTTCCTAAGACTGTGATAAGCACTCCAGTATATGCAACACTCTTCTCTTGTTCACTTCAATGAGCGTTACATAAGCAGATTGCTTTCGGTAACAGGTTAGCCTGTTTTCTAGTACAAAACTAAAAACAGCTTTTCACATAAATCTAGGGAAACCTTTCCTTTCATTGAACCATATTTATGATTGTGTGTTGGAGTCATTCTCTATTGTAAAAAATTGGTGATGTATGTAGCTATTAAACAGTTCTCCCTCTTTTTTTGCCTGTTCCCTTTAACTGTCAACATGTAGGAGTTGAGAATAAACCCTTGATTTCAGCCATTGGTATGTTTTTATTAGAGCAAAGCACTTGTGTAGAAAAGGAAAACCACATTCTGTCTCAGTGGAACTTGTTCTTGCTTAAAAATAAGGTTAGGTCTATCAGCCTGGATCATCTCAAAGGCTTACTGAGCTGCGAACACACTGGTAGCTGAAATGCAAATGAGATCAAAGCATACACTGGCCTAAGAACTGTGTCCATTATCAATTGCCATTTTATCATCTTAGTTTCAGTGAGGTGTATTGAATAATTTGTCTTGCCACTTCATTTGTTTACTACTACAGAACAATGCATTTGCATCCTTCACTTTTGGTCCCCGAGGGCATACTTTTTCTGTTCGGATACTGTGCTGAGGCAAGACCGCTTTACAAGGCAGCTTAATTTATTTTGGAAAGAATTGCTGTTATATAGTCAAGAAGGGAATTTCTGTATCGTATCTGTGTGGACTGTCAGGGCACTGGAACTCTTGTGACTCCCCAAAATACTCAACATCCAAATGTAGACTTGATCTTTTCCTTCCCAATGCGTAGGGAAAAATTCTGTTGCAGTTGGTGGCATATTTTTTAATTTTACATCTATGATGCTATATTCGATCAAAGGTACAGTCAGAGAAGCCTGTCCTGCATAAGAATTGGGAAAAAAGTGAAGTTTAATGCAGAGGTAGAAGATGTAACCCTCTATTTAAAAGCCACATATATGCCTACAAAACTGCTTTTCCAGAAAGCAAGCATTATTTCCATGATGTACAACTCCTGACTATTGTCTTTTGGCACCAAATAAAGTTTAATTTTTTTCTAAGTTTATCCAAAGTTCTCACTAATGAATGTTTCTTAGACAGTTCCTTGCTACACACAGTATACTTACTTACCTTTTATTTCCTTACTTCAAAAGAAAATCTAGGTTGTTAATAGGGCCATAAAACAATTATAAAAGCATTGTTTTCATTGTTGAATTCCTGGATTGTTTTGCAGTGTCTGAGAGTCAAGTTCTAGTGAATTCACCTATTTCTCTATCAACATTAAACAAATCTACAAACCAAATAATTTTTTTATAATCTTTCTGAGGGAGAAATATTCCAAGACACATATTCATATTTTCCTCTTCTTTTAAAATAATACCTCACAGAGAAGCTGAAATGTCAGTGACTTGTTTATGGACAAAAATAATATATACTGCATTTTTAAAGTGGGATAAATTTGCTATTCAAATGGCTGCTGCAATCAATGTATCTCCCTGGATATCAAGCCTGGCACATCAGCCTAATTTGAATTTTATGTCAGACTCACTATTAGAAATTGAGTAACTTAGTTTGTGAAAAATTGAAATATTGGAAAGACAGAAGGTATTCTTCTGTGTTGTTTATAAAAAGTCAGATTTGTCATTGCATTGTGTCTTTTGTAGCGTTTTTCACAAGTGCAAGATAAAACCAAATTAAGCAGCAGTTGTTTGTAACACTTTTAAAAATGACAAAAAAAAAGGTGCAATGCAATAGACAGTCAAATTTCAAATGCATATTGAAGTAACCTGGTGGTATATCCCTGGGATTGTGCAGGAAAAATAGATGCTAGTAGTTTTATTACTTAAAATAGTCATCACTTTCTGTTGTTAGGCCCCCTGGGTCTTCCCTTTCCCACTTTCCTAAGCTTAGTGTCTCCTCCTCCCTTTCACCCCTCTCTCCTTAACCCATACAGCTTCTGTAAAGCCTTTTAGCGTTGTCCCCTGCCAGATCTGGAGCTCTGCTGGAGCCAGGCCAATTTCTACCAGCTGGGGATTTGTTCTAATGGCCCTCTGGGGACTATCCTCACCCTCACCACCAGACCTCATACTGAGAGCTATGACTGACTGCCTGGCTGTACTCTTCAGTTTTTGCAGTGAGCTCAGCTGTCTTTGTTCCACCACGTTAACCATTGAGCCAGTTTGACTGGGGTGGAACTGCTGAACACTGAGTGTTGGGTATCTCCTTCCTTTCAAATGCCCAGATCCTTCTGCATTCCCTGATAGTGCCAGGGGACACTCCATTGTGTTCAGATAGAAAGTCAAGCCAACAGGACTAAAATGCTGTAACCAGATGAAGAGCCACAATTCTGGTGGGTTAAAAGCAAAATGTGCAATGATTTGCTTTCCTCGGGGGTGAACACCATGGGTATCAAGAACCTAGAAGACAGAGTGCTAGAAGATGGAGTCTCAATAAATATCAAACACATTGTTCAGCTCCTGTCCCTAATAGAGCACAACAAGTTGACTTACCCTGTCCTAGCTAGTAGAAGCTAGTGAAAACCCAGAGAATCCACATGGTAAAATCTCAGAATACAGGAATTTTAAAAGAATCCAAGAAACAACAACGAAAACTTTCCTGAAGTTCTAAATATCAATGGTGCATACGGTAGATGCTTCAAGTGCACTCAATTATAACACATCCGTGAACTAGCAATGGAAAAATCCGATTCCAGCAGCAGAGATGACTTGCAGCTGCAGCTAATAGAGTGAGGGATGTGAATACAGAGAGCACTTATATGATGAAGGCAAGACCGGCAATCAGTTGTATGCTTCAAAGCAATAAAGCACAATCAATCTGACAACAGGGCCCCATTGTTAACCGTGGCTTTCTGTTGAAAGGAGTTGCACAATGGAAGGGCCCTGCAAAAGAGCAGCCTTGCCCCCCAGCCCTATCACATTCTTCTCTGTGTTGCTTTTTTTTTTTTAATTTACCCTTTCTTCCCCTTCGCTTTGTAGCTGATTTCCTCATTAGGGGGCAATTCTTCAGCATGGTTAAAATGTTGTAAGCTGCCTTACTTTGCTTATATTTTGTTCTGCCTTCACATCGGTAGTTCAGGGCACAGAAATGTCTCACTGCGAGCCGTGGCCGATAGCCAATACAGCAGGTGCAACTCTATAACATGCAATGGCATAATGCTGTTTGGGTACACTATATAGTGGCCAGATCAGCATGCAATAAAGCAGAAGACACAAGTGTACTTCTCCTAGGTTTTGGTATGTAGGGGTTGCACAATGCAAAGATCAGTGTTCAGTTATATTAAGAAGAAAATGTTCTTTTTTTTTTATCTCCAATCAGCAACTTTTCTACCAAAACTATTTCCCTTCTGCTCCACACGGCCCCCAACCCCTCCGTGGGCAACCTAATATTAACATTCCTGGCTCTTTTGAGCTGAGCTAGCTCTTCAAAATAGTACAACCCTGTCCCTAATCATTGCATAATTCTTAGTTTCTAAAGCCTTTGAAATGTGCCTTTTCTTTTTCTGAAAGATCCATCATTTAGAAGTTTCTTAGAACTGCCCTGTCTTTTAAGTAATCTCCTGTCCCGAGCAACAAAGGCTACCTGACTGATAACAGCCTTCTTTTATGAAAAGCCTTGACAGGTTTACATCACTCCTGATTCTATTTTTGTGGCACAGAGAGGCATCCCAAACATTTACAGAAAAATAGTAATCAACTGCTAGCCCCTGAACTGAGCATCCCCCTGTACAATTTAAACATGGATAGCAATACAGAGAAAGACTTGATGGGGAAACAAAGAGCACCTAACAACCAGGGAAACGGTTACAAGAAGTTGAAATCACAAAGACAAGATCATGGTCTGTGCAATGACTTAAATTGTGGTTCTGTTCTCACAGAAAACAATGGTAAAAATCCACAGTCTTTAATTGCAGCAGGGTACGATGTGGGGAAAAAAGCATATATGAAAAAGGCAATGCACATGTGAAAAAAAAATGGAAAAGGCAGGTACTACTATTCTGATTTAATAGACTTTTTCATCTGCTTTAGACTCGGTCGTCTTGCAGTGGCACTGGTAGCTACACTGAATGCAAAGTGAGAATTAGCTGTTCACTGTTACAGCAAGAACCTGATGAAAGTGCCTGCACTGTATGTCTGGATATGAGAAAAAAGGATTCGGTTTCTCTTTGCATTTCAGGAGCCTAGAGAATTCTAAAAGTCTTCGTGCATTGTGGTAATCAGGCAGCTTGTTTTCTGGCCTTCAGTGAGCTGGCTCCATATGAAAAGGACACTAAAAGCAATATAAATCCATGTAAAGAGGGGGTGTCACTAGATCCTGTATGTCATGGTACAGAGGTACTGGAAGCCATGCAGGCCCAGAAGGAAGGATGGATCAAAAATGACAACGTTCATACTCATATATGTATCTATCTATATCTCAAAACTCATCCAACTGGGCACAAAAGTGGGACCCAAATTAAAGCAATTGATGATTGATAATCTCTCTTTAGAATGGTAATTGAATAGTACAAAAGGCAAAGCAAAATTAAATCTCATTATTAAAACCTTACATTAAAAGCAAAGTCTGGGAGGATACCCAATCAGGTATCTCTGTATGTGTCCTGTTTTATACTGTATCCCTAGACATCTTCTATTTGGATATGAGGACATTTGTTTTGACCTGGTACAACCATCCTCAGTTTTTCCTTTGGATTTATATCATAACTGTTTGTTTAAATCATGACTGAAAATTAGTAATTTCAATTACAGTGATTTCAATCATTCTGCTCCGCACGCCATTACAAGGACCAGACTTCAAAAATCTGTATTTATTGGCTGAACATACAAGGACTTTGTTGCATTCATATCAAGCAGAAGAACTGCTTTGGGCATAAAAGAAGGAGGAATTAAAAAGGGTATTTTCCCTTAGAAAATTGTTTTACTCTAAACTTTAATCCATATATTAATATTTCCTCCTTTTTTGTCTTGCAAAACATACCAAATTATTTTTTTTCCTTGCAATTACTATTTTAAACTGTCGGAGAAAACCTGAATTTATTTTGTTCAGCTAAGTGGGATTATGCTAAGTAAAATCATGGAATCCTCAAAGTAAATAACATATGCCATTGGCATCTCGCATGCATTATTTGCACAACTGCGCAGTTTGCATTAGTCTTCTTGTAATGTGCACCTGAACATGGTTTGTGTAGATTGAAGGAATATTGAAATTCCTCAGGAATGATTGGTGCACCGTAGATCAGTTAGAGGTCACCGTGTTATTTAGTATTTTATGGTGAATAAATCAGATGCTCACTTCAAAATCCCCCTTTATATGAGCTATAATACATTGAGTTCTTTATGGCAAAGGAGTGAATTTTTATGAACTGAAACTGAATCACATTATCCTGTAAAGTAATGGGGCAGCTACACATATAATGAACAGGACATTGCTCACTTTTTTTGTGTTCTCTACATCACACTGAGAGCCCCAAAAGTCTGAACCAATGGTTCTCCCTGTGTACAAACAACAGGACATTTGAGGCAGTGAGGGTGGGAATCTTTATATCTAGTTTAAACATCTAGATTAAGATGATTGTTTAGATTCTCCATACAAGGAGAATCTCCACGACCTTCTAAATAAAACCCGATCTGGCCATAAAGCAAGATACCACCAAAAAGCGTACACTGGATCAACTTTCTAAAGAGAGGCAAGGAAAATAGCTATTTACTGGTGCCCACACAAGTTTCCTATGAGTATGGAGGTGGTGAAGTCTTGGTCTTCAGAGCACATGGACAAGATCCTTTGAATCTGGCTCTTCATTTACAGCTCAAGCTTTTCTGTTATATTCTATGCTTAATATGCTTAGCTTTTGATTGGCGCAACTGCAAAAATATTCTATGAATATAATATATTCCAGACCAGTTATAACTAACTCACAAAAGTAGAGGAGTCACGTTATACAGCTTGATTCATCATACACTTCAGCTGCCACAGGCATTCATCCACAACCATTAGCTAAAGGCAGAGCAGCATGTGTGTTATAAAAAGTTTCTATAAAGTTATTTACATGTTTCTTAGAATTTGTCTCATAATTTTCCAGCTGAAATAGGTAAGAAAAGTGAGAAGAATTCTCTTAATAACTGAGGATAGCTTATTGCCCCAGTTTCTGTTTATTTTTCTTTTGCTTCATGGTAAGATGGAAAAATATTTATCGATAGATTTAATTTTTATAAGTAATGTAACATTCCATAGGGTCAGGTATTATTTGTTCTCTGCTGTCTGAGATTTAGAACATTTTTTTGATGATTCTTAAATAAATTTTGGTACATGTTGTAAGTAGGCTATAAATGACTTGATTAATTTTCATGTGCCCATTCCAGCCTCTTATCCTTGAAGAGAATGAACATACAATTACTTTCATTAGCAATATAGCAGCTGATTGTTGCTTCAAATAAGCATTTTGTTGCCATTTCTTTTCCCTGAATTTGCAGCTCTGAAGTGACAGGAAGTTCATGGTACAAATTGGTCTGATGAAAAACTTTCATTTTTTATCTTGGTCGGAAAAATTTCCAACCCTTCATATTCAAAGGCGGAAGAACTGAGAGACAATTTTTTTCATAGCTTAGTGTAAAAGCAGCTAAGGGTTCAGACTAAGGGGGTGATCCATTTATCTTCAAATTCAGCTATCTGAAATTTAGGTGTCTCATCTGCAGTAACTGTCTAGGTATCCTGTCAAGGGAATGGAAACAGAAAAACAACTCCAGAAGGCAATACATCTTATCTGGGCTGAATAACATCTTGGAATGGGCCTATTTCTCACTCCAATCACTCAAGGTGCCAAGGCATCTGGTTAGACTTTGTGTTTAACTGGTCTTCAAAGAAAGTTACATTATTTTAGAAAACTGTAAATTTTTTGCTTTCAAACATTTAGCAGGTAATAGCTAAGGAACCACTTCAGGAAAAAAATGTGGCTGCTGTAAGATTTATCGCTTAACTTTTTAACTTTAATACTATGCAAATGCTGGGCTTTAAAACAACAAAAAAAGATATTTTATAGATTAAATATTACTTTCACTATAGGCCTTAACTTGAGGCACCGTGAAAAGCAGATGAGAAATAAATGGTTTGGTCTTCTTTTATTACCTAAATTTAAAAAAAAAAAAAAAAAAAGTTATTTCAGCTTTGAATAGATTTAAATATCATCAATGCAGAGAAAGCCTTGCACGGGACCTTTAAATGAAAGAGTTTAAAGAGACTTACTTGTTTTTTCCATTGTTCTTTTTGTCTTGCTGCTGGTGGTGTCTTAAGAATCCATCTATTAATAATGTCTGTTCTTCCCTTCCACCCTATGGGAGATAGCAGGAAATAATCACATGTTGTCAGAATCTTAGTGAAAATAGTAGCATCAAAGGGCTAAAAATTTATTTCGGAGAAACAGTGCATTCAATATAAATTCATTGCTGTGCGTTTTTTTAAAAATATTTTAGTGATTTCTGTTTTTATTATTATTACTGCTGCACCTGTTTTGCTTGTAACTGTTTATGAGCTAACATTTTAGATGTCATCTCTGCTCATTCCCAAATCAATCAAAAACCTGATGATAAAAAAACTCAGTCAATGAATATAAATCTTATAAAAGCAAATCAGTCAAAACAAGAAAGCCATAATAAAATCAAATGCATAACAAATACATTTTTCTTAACTGGTTACTAATATTTTTCCTTAGTGGATTTTCCTTGTTTTCTTATTTGAGGGCATCATCAGTGATGTAGCTCAGCATGAATATTGAGTTCTGATTTACAGGTCTTAGTGTCTTTCAATCTCTTCTGTCTAGGTATAGGTGTAGACTCTAGGATGTAGGTGTGGATAGAGCTTCCTACATTAGAAATACTTGTACAAAATTGGTTGGAAGCATTGCCATTCAGACAGTATTCATGGCCTTCTCAAGGAATTTGGCCAGATACGATTACAGAAAAGGAACTAAAGAGCAGCTGGCCTTGTAACAGAGAATATGTTTTAACATGATTTACCAATAGCATAAGCAAGTTTAAAAAACACTTGAAGACTAGTGCAGATAGAGGACATGAACTTTCTCTGGCAGATATGCTGAAGTCCCTGAAAAGGAAAAAAAAAAAAAATTTTTGCCTAACTGGAGCTTATAAAGGGTGACTCATGCACTGGAGAGCAGGGGAAGAAAAGACTGAAAAATAATTTTCAGCCTAACATGAGTAAGGAAAGGAACCCCAAGAACCACCAGACCCCAAACTCTCCTATGGAGATTCGTAAGATCTGATTAAAAGTCTTTTGACTGTAACTTGGCTCATTTGTGAAAGCTGTAGGGCTAATTCAGCATAACCTGTAGGCTTTGACAATAAAGTCACACCTTAGATGACACAATCTGTCACAGTATTTGTACTTTGAAGTGGTGTGGTAATCTGTAATAGTCCCTCTAAAAGAAGTTCCCTTGCCCGTTTCCTTTGAGGACCAGATGGTAAGTGGACTAAATGGTTTCCCTCCACTAATTGAGCCCAACTTGTGAATGTCACTGGCCCTTAGCTGGCTGCCATGTACACACCAAGTGCACTTTGCAGTCATTTTTGGTATATTTTCTTGGTCACCTCTATCTGTGACGTGAGAATTCACAGTTCTACTGGGTCATCTCTACAGCGGCTATAAGTCTTTAACCCCTGAACTCCAGCTACTTGAGCAGCATGACTTTTGCTGTAGTTTAACTCTCCCAAGGCAGATTTGCTAGAGGATTACATATAAATGACAGAAACCATAGTAAACAAGAACTGAATGTGGTCCTTTTTCCAGCAACACAAGAAAGAGAGCATTTTTAAAAACCTGGCTGTGATGGGGTTTTGTCTTTGGTGAACACCGTTGTGGGAGTCCCTGCCAAAATACGTTAGACCAAATCAGGTCCCCCTCAAATTGATTTGAGCTGATGAGGTTAGGTGATGAAAAAAATAGAAATCAGTTTTCAGTCAGGACCCTACAAGTACCAAAGATACTTAGTAAATTATTTTATAGTCAGAGTACGAGCTACTTGTGAAGAAAATTAACTCTATCCCAGACCAAACCAGTACGCCCCTGTTTTGACAAATGGTTCCTCCTAATGGGGTACCAGACCCTTGGTTTAAGATTCTGTGTTTGGTTTAAGATTTTGTTGGTGGTTTAGAGGATCATCCTGATTTAACGAACCTCATCTGTCAGTCTTCATGCAACCTTGAAAATTTCAGTCTATCAGAACAACTGAGAAGAAACAGAGCTATACATTGAAAATAGTGTTGGCAGATTGATAGAAGCACATACAGAGAGATCTTTATTTCATGAGTAGCCTAAGGGAGCACAAGTTGGTATAACTTCTGTTTTATCGGGGCCTGGAGGAAGTGCAAATTGCAGCCACTTAGATTCCTCTGATGCTACCCACTGTGTCTAGATATAGTTCCAGCCCTTGAATATAGTGACGCCTGTTTCATGCAGAGTTGTGAGTGCTAATTGTCTGACACGATATCCAAAGACAACACTGAGCAAACATCTGTGGTGCTGTAGCAGTGCTCTGATACACACTGCCAGGCTGGTTCTCTGTGTTCATAGGTAGACAGCTACCAACCACAGAAGTTATAATGAAGGAACATAATTGGAGCATGAATGTTCGAAATGGAGGTATAGCAAATCTTGGGTCACTTGTAAAACTTAGAGTTCAGAGATACAATTTCACAGATAGCTTTGTCTTTCTGATAGTTAGCACTTCTGTCAGAAGGGGATGTCTCCCATTCCCTTGATCTTCCTTAGTTCTGCTTCTCTATAACTCGCTGTTGATCTCCCAACCCTATCTCCTGCCTTGCTCCAACTTCAGTGCTTGTTGGATCTTTCCATGAAGTCACTAGCATGCAAGAAAACAATCCAGCTGTTTTTTTCTGGATTTAGTTTCTGCTAAATTAGTGGCATGAAGCAGCTCACAGAAGGGTTCCATGCATATCAATACCTGCTGGGAGCAGGAGGGGGTGGGATGGATAAGAAGGAACTTCCAGTTGTGGTGATAGAGTTACTACATTGGCTCACCATGTTGCATGGAATGACAGTCGTAATGCCACCCCCTTCTTGCTGTATATACTACTCAAGCTATAAGTTGTAGTTTATAGCATACTTTTTCTAGGAAGGATGGACTCTCTCCAATTTCTGGCTGGGTAGGACAGCTAGGAGTGATAACCACTTCAGGCAGCAAAATGTAAATACGAGCTAGAACCCACAGAACTGATGTCCGTGGAGGATTGAAACACCTGAGCTTGATGCGACCTAGGTAGGTTAAATTTATGCTTAGTTACAGCAGCATGGGTTTTAGTTCAGTTTACAAAACATTTCTGAAGTCCAAGACAGCTTAGTAGGGGCTGATCATCAAATAACACCCACATTATTACTTGGGTTTGAGCGCCTTCTTAGAACCTGAATTGGTTATGTTGTCATTTCACTGCAAGGGTTTTTCTGAACATGTTACAGACATCTCCTTTGAATTGTTAGACCAGAATTCAAGATTTTTAGTTTAAATTGAATTTTGCTTTAGGTACTTTACTCAAGGTTATGAATTCTGCTTTTAAGCCAATGCTTAACTTTCAGACACTTCACAGCTCATAACCCAGCCAGGGACCTTGAGCTCAGCTTTTGGGATAGGTATTTTATCCTGCTACTCTTAAAATACAGATTTTTTTTTTTTTTTTTTTAAAGGATACGCTCTAGAAACAATGCTTAAATTTAATAGCTAGAGTTGGAAATCATTTCATATTTTGGCTTTCAAACACCTGCCAACAGAGAATTGCTCTCTACAGTATATTATATTTTTAACTGTCAACATCAGACTCGGTGTCAGTGCCAGGTAAACTGTGACACTAACTAGTCTCTTAAGTGTGAACTGGAATCCAACCTAGGAAATTCTAAGATGAGGCTTCAAACTCACATTATACTCTATCCATTCATTTATTATTTAGAAAAAACAGTCTGTAACATTTTATTTCAGTAAACCGAACTGATAGCTTTGAGCACTTCTGGAATAAATCCATACAGGGCTCAGTTCCCAGTGAAGCACAAAAGATTTGTTTGATTAACATTTCCAAAGTTCTCGGTCCATCTCTTGCATTATTTAAGAAACATTCTTTAGCTAATGATGTTTGGAGTATCTTTTAAGGAGGCTGCTCCTGCAGGTTGAGGACATATTCACTTTCTTCTTACATTGTCACGCCTGAGGAATCTGGCAGCAGAACCATAGTAAGAAAAGATGAAGAACAACTTGTAAACTAGGGAGGAGTGCTTTCATTAGGGAAACCAGGGTGCATCTTTCACTCTTCTCTACATGTTTTGAGCTGCTTTTATCCCCATTTATTCACACAGGCAACAGTCAAGCCAAATAAAGCATATGGGAGGATCTTGGTTACTCAAGCTTTACTGCAAAAGGAGAAGTTTCTAAACTTCTAGATAACTATTTCAAAAAAAGAAGGTGAAACAAAATTCTGCTTTTCAGAGTACTGAAAAAATGACACTTCTGCCTAATTCTTAATACCATTGTAGATAATACACCACATTTCCTTGGCTTCCTTGGCTGCCCTTGCACACTGATCCACCTGTTTTAGAAAAATTCAGTTCAAAGTTTGGCCTCATGTGTGCATGATTCACACTATTGTTCTGTAGATCCATTACTTTACTTCTAACTACATAAAAGCATTTCTGCCACTTTTTTTCATGATTCACTCAGATTTATGAGGTCTTTTTGTAGTTCCTAACCCTCAGTGTGACTTTTGGTTACCAGAAAGAGATTACGAGCATCTACAGGTGTAAATATTTTATTTTCTATACATTTCTCTTGATCAGTGAGTTTGTTTAGTTGAACAAAACCAGCTTCAGCACTGTTTCCTGTGGGACACCTTGTGTGCCTTTTGGCTTTCCCTCGTTCCTAGTTTAAATATTTTTCTTGCATTAGATTGAACATAACTCTTCCTTCTGGTACAGGTTCTTCAAATCCTAGAAATTTCCCCAATTCATAGTAAATTTAAGTCTCTCTTCACTACACCAACATCTCATCACTGCATTGAGACTCTGGATCTCTGCCTGCCTTTGAGGCTTTGTGTTCGACAGCACGGTGGAGAATGATAGCATGGAGGTAGTGGTGGCTTGAATATAGGTCGCAGAACTCCCCTCGGCAACTTTTCTGTTGTTGATGCCGACACAGACCTCGAACACTGGCTCCTACACTGCATATCCGTACAACTTATCCTATGAGGTTTGATTCCACCCTTTGCATCCAACAGCAGGTAAGTTACTCTCACATGCCACAAGTGCAGCTGCCTATCCACCTAATAATCGAATATCCCATTCTTACTGCCTGCTGCTTACTGTCACTGAAAACCCACGGCAGGGACAGCCTAGGTGCAAGAGGGCACTCTGACATCAGCGTGCCTCTTCTCTGATGCTACAGCCCCCTTTTTCAGCTGAATGCCCTCATTCCCTGGGACTAAATGGGCTGAGCGTTTTCAAGGTTCACCAGGTAACAGCTATGGGACAAATTTTCCAACAGGACACCTTTTCCTTCAGCTGTGCAGATAATGTTTTAATTATCAGTTGGCTATGATGTGCTGCTAATACTGTGTAAGTGATATCTTGCAAGATCAGTCTGTCTTTCTCTGACAGATTGCATAGATTTCAGAAAAGACTTTTGTCTGTCTCTATTTTAGGAAGCGTACAGCTTGCTTTAGGAGCTACCTCAAAATAGTGTTTGCTCATATGCATATGTTTATCTGTCTGCCTAGTGTTTTCCATCTCTATGGAGGCTGTATGTGTTGTGCAGTAGCTACGGTACTTAAAATAATGCAGGTAAAGCTGATACCTAGGGGATTGACTAATTCTTCACATAATTGCCTTCATAGATATAAGGTTAAAAAAATTTCAGCACTAAGCAACAAGAATTACATTTAGCTCCATCGGTTGAGGGCTTGTTGTATGAACTTCTGTAGCATCCAGTGTGTTCTTAGTTTTTGTTATTTTCCTGACTACTTCTAATGAATAATAAAAGAGCCATTAAGATTTCTGAACTGAGAAAATAAACCCTACGTGTGAAGAAATAGACTTCCTTTTCAGCGTATCAATTTTAAACCTATTGTTTATGCATAGATTTCGTACTACTTGTCAGTTTGGTGTGTTAGGTACATACAAGACAAAGAGATGATTGCTTAGTGTACCATTTGAATATGAAGTCAAGAGTCCAATAGAGTCTGACCTGATAACTCATTTGCACGACATACACTTAGCCCCTTTTAGAGCTGTCAGAGAGAAATAGGCATGTACAGGATGTAATTAATCCTTCCACTCCCATCCAAACATGGGATTACATCACATAAATAAAGTGCAGATGGAAAGCATGTGCTAAAATAATACTATCAGGATCATACGCTACTTTGTACATGCTGATTAAATGTGGTATGTACTTGATTCGTGTACATTCATGTACGTTCATGCACATAGTTTTCACTTGGATTGTTGGATAATTTTTGGTTAGTTAATTTCCACTGGTTATAATTAGCTTTTTATTACAAATGATACAGTGGGATCAAATGTACTGTAGAGCCTTGTCCTACAGGTAAAAGTTTAAGCTTCTGGTAAGTTCTATTAATATTCACTTTGAATGTGTTGAAATGTAAAAGAAAAGTAATTTTCAATTACTTTTGGGTTGGGATGTAAAAGATGTGTTCCTCATCCCAGAAGAGTTAGGGTAAGAGTAACGAGCTTTGTCATTGCATCTCACACCTCCCCGAGTGCTAAAAACCAAAAAGACTGCGTATGGACTATTGGGTTCAAATCTCGTGCTCTCACATAGAGGAGGGTCCAAAACAAACCGTCAACATAGCCTTGTAATCCTGAACCACACTGTTTATGAAAAACGGGAATAGTCCAAAGTAATGTAAAAGCCAAGGATTAGTAACTAAGAGCAAGGTTACCTGCAGTGGGGAAGGGTGTGTAATGTAGAGAGCTCTGACTTCGTTCCAGATTGTCTGGTATCTCCACATGGCAGTGCAGGACCACAAAGAGGTGAAAGTTTTCTGCAAAGACTCACATTAATATAGTTCTTCCAGTTTTAAAACTAGGTTGTTTGCTGGTCCAGTCCATCTTATCAATATACAGTGATACTGATACGCCCTGTGACCATTCACTGTTAAGGGTAGCTATTATTTATAAAGCTGATTGTTGCCAAATAGATTTCAGAATAATTTCTAAGTAGATTTCCGCCTCTTGGAAGTCTGAGGTTCTTCACTTTGCAGCAGGACAGAGTAACCTTCAAATCCTTAGTAGCAAGAAAATCTCCCAATATAAAAATATCTCCTGTTGTGCTGGGTGGGTTTTCCATACATACACAGTATGCTTTCATATGGAAGAACTTCAATTATAGATTAAGAGAATGAAAATACAGAAAAGAACAAAAGTTAAATGCTCAGACACAGGCTACACCTGAAATTCAAACAAAATGGTAATGGAAATGGTCCTTATAAAAACTAATCAAACGATTATACTTGGTGGAAGTCTTAATTGACTGCACATTTTTTTAAATTGTAAACTTTATCTCTTACATTGTCCTTCTCTATTTGGTAAGTAGGTTAGCAATTAAAACACATGTATTTCAAATTTTGTGGTGGGTGGCAGAGGAAAAATATTATGCATGGCATTTACTCTCTATTCATTTTTTTAAAGCCATGTTTTACTAAATAGATTATTTTGATTTTTCTCCCAAATAGAAGAAAAAAAAGCAAAAAAAAATTACCATCCTGAGCTGGAAAAAATCATAATTAACACTGTGTGGATGAAATCAGGCTTTGCTAAACCAATGACAGGCTTCTTTAATGGAGATTTGAAACAGAA
>JAVJGG010000054.1:43473201-43486601 GCA_035590195.1 Aviceda cuculoides
TCCATATATGTATATGAGGGATTAAGGAATGGCTTTCTGAGACTTTATGGGGAGTATAAGAGCCTGTGCAAGGCAGTACAGAAACAACGTAAACTCCCCCCCCAGCTCTGAAATAAAACGCTAGCAAACTAAATACATTCAATAGCAAATACAGGTGTGTGGCTCTGTGCAAACCGCACTTTGCACTAGACAGTAAATTAGTTCCCAACCAGCACAAGATGAGAGCTAATACAAAATAAACACAGCAGCATCCTTTTGTTTTGTTTTGTTTTGTTTTTTAAACTCTGAGCAAAGCACTAAAAATTCAGAGCAACACTGAGTGATAAACATCACTCCCTCTATAAATGACTGGCCCGTTGCTAATGGCAACAACTCCGTTCCTAAAGTTAGCTGCGCTCTTACCGTGGGAAATTGAGTGTCCTCCCGTAACTCGCAGGATTTAGCTCATCAGTTTTGCCGACTCCTGCAGCCATACAACTGCATTTAAGCATAAACTTTTCCTTTCTCTTCGCATGATACTCATCAAAGAAAAATACAGTTAAATCTAAAGCCTTCTTTATAGTATCCTGAATATGTAAATGGATTCAATATTTAGTCTTGCCATTGTGTGATGCCATTTTATCCCAAACAAATGCTTTTTTTTTTTTTTTTAAATAATTTCCTACAATACTGTTAGACAAATCTTTTAATTCCAGATACAGATGGATGGAAGTAATTCATCCAAGTTATGGGACACCACTGGAATGGGACTTAGGACTAAACCATGTGTTGCTTAGGATTTCAGACTGCGGTAAGCAGGTGTTTGCTGGGATGATGTGGTGTGAAAGGCAAACATTGCATTAGTTTATGGTTGCAGTTTTGCAAAGAGATACACGCTATATCCAATCTCTGGAGTAAATGGGACAATAAGAATAATCCCTTGTCGTGATTTGTGAGCCTTCCGTTTGGTTTCAGAGACCCTTTCATCAAAGTCAAAGAGGAGAATGAAAGTATATACACAAGAACTTTTTACGGCAAGTTTGGAATCAGTTTTGGAAATGTCTTATGTTGTTTGGACTTTGGTTTCAAATTCCGATAATTTAGAAAATTGTGAGTTGTAAACGGGATGTCTAAATTGTTACATTAAACATTGCTTAATATTTCCTTCAAAAATTTAATTTCAGATTTAACTTTTTTTTTAGACAATGAAAAAATGCATTTCAAACAAGAATTTTTTTCCTCATAATTACAAAATTGTGGAAACAATTCATTTTCAGCCATGTGCTGGTGACAAAAAAGATAGATGGGGAAAATGTCTAAGTATCAGTTCATAACCTTTACATTATTGCACTTGGAACTTCATAAACTAAAGAGATAAAATACAAATTATTACTTTTCCTCTTTTATGGCTTTTCAAAGGAAGGCATAATTCTTTAAAGTCAACACTGACTGTCCTACAATTAATATTATTAAAGTCTCAACCTGCAGCCTCAAAGAGAATCAAGAGCTGGTAGCATAATGCACTGTAAAAGCACAGTACATAGGGGTATCTACACAGAACTGCATATTACCTAAACTGATTACAGGGGAAAAATAAAAAAAAAAGAGCTCAGTAACTCTAGGTTGGACCTATCTATTCCATTCTGTGCAGTTTTATGTCATAGTTATTGCAACAGCATCTGACACTAAGTTTTGTAATGATATTTAGGCACCCACTTCCAGTTGTTTTTTCTGAGTGTTAGACACGTAGGTGAGGGCTGGGAGGAAGGTGAAAAAAATAAGGACATACTTTTTTTCACTGATTTGCTATTAACAAGAGATGGTGAGTTTTTATGCTGGTTTTACACAGGCTGAGATGTCAGCACCAAGAGCCGAAAGAGCTGATAAATCAGGTCATGGATGCTACCGAAAAAATCTTTGAGCTTCACAAACTTACTTTGCACCTCTTTTCTCTGAAAAACTTTGTGGTTGTTACTGCACGTGCAGCATATTTCCCTGCAAGGTAAATAGAAATCTGCTTCCTGTAATGCTTTACAAGCATTATTTGCTGCTATAAAATATAAATAAAAGCATAAAATATTGAGGAAGATATAATTTTATAGTACATTAAAAATAAAAAAAATTAACAAGCATGACAGTTTAACATTTTACAAGCATCAAAGGAGTAGGTGATTTATGGCATTATCGGCAGCAGAACAAGCTATCTCACGATTAGCCCTGGAGTACTTTATTTTTCCAGACCATTTCTAATTAGAGTCTTGAAATGAAATCCTGTTAGCAAACCCCTAAATTACAGGCAGCAAAATGGAGATTCAATCCAAACATTTCTGGTGTAGTACATGACTGTGAGCCCAACACACTATGTTCTGCATACAAAACATTTGAGTTGTATATGTACAGAATGATCATATGGAAAACTAGGGGAGAAAAAAAAAGAATTAAAAAAAGGAGAAAGTAACAACTCCCCATGCAAATGGCCTTGGTGGGTGCATTTGCCAATGGAGGAATTGCCATGTTTTGCATAGAGCCAAGAAAACTCAAAAGGTATTTTGCAGAAAAACGGGTGAATTTCCACATCAGCATACTTAAAAACTTAGGTGCTCAAGATCAAGAACTAGAAAAATCACAGTCTAAAGCAGGAAAGGGAAAGAGAAGAGGAAAAGGAAAAGGAAAAAGAAAGAGAAAGGGAAAAGGCTGACTAACAGGGAAAAAAAGCCCAAAACTTTCTTGCGTCTACAAGCATGCAATAAAAACCTTGAAGCCTTACACTGATAAAATATAATATGGAACAATATACCATTGCAAGCAAAAGGCGGTATAACTTGGACAAATATTTCTTTTTACTGATATATCACTTAGGGTGTAAAGACATATATGTATGCATATGAGAAAAAAGAAAACACTTGTCTTTAGATTATGTTAAACTTTACTACAGATTCATAATACCTATTTGATATATATAACTGAACTATATGCTTTTTAAATTTAAAATAAATTATCTAAAATTAATTATATAAATAATTTAAAATAGCAAATTAAATAAGAGATCAGAGTAGGATTCTAGTTAGACTGTGGCCTAAGGTTTGCTTTTAGCATTTTTATTCTCCAGACAAAAACATCCTAAGCATTTGTGTTTCTCCTTGAAGTTAAACCAGTCTCCTCAGTTGCCACTGAGTGAACCCACCAGTAGAGGCAAAGGAATTGATTAGATAATTTCTGTAACCGTATCCTTTGCAGACAGTAAATGTATAAATAAACAAACAGAGGCTCTGATCCAGGGTAATTATTTTAAGAACCTAAGGTGGATATGGATGTGATTAAATATTAGTTTCTTAGCAGAGGACGCAGGAAGGAAACTAGTCATCTGAAATGAGCGGTACAGGTTGACTGTGTGGGTAGTGAAGTGAGACGGGTGCTTCTGTAGGTTTCCAGGAGGTTCTTTGTTTTACCTAATGACCTAATAGCTTTACAGTCAACGAATTTACTGGTGCCTGTAAGAATATGTAGTATGAGTTGTACTGGAAAGAAATGGTGACTTTCAGGATAATTCTTTAGGGAAGTTAGTGATATTTTCCTATTGTGTAAAAAATTAAGGAGGACAAGAAATATTGGAGAAAAAGAAGGAAAAGAAAAATATGTTACTGAAAAGTTAGAATATATCATATAGGGAAGATATCATAGGTAGGGAGCTCACAAAGGGCAAGTCGATGACTGTGTCTTTTGCCTTATACCATCCGAGAAACAACATAAATAACAGACTCTAAGAGCAACCAGAAACCTGAGAACATAAAGCAGGGGGAAAACTGAGGGGAGAGTTCCATGAAAATTTTGTTAGCAAAATGGTCGTTTCAGTACTGGAACAGAGATGGGAGATTGCTCTTGGAGCAATTTGATTTTGATATTTCAGATATCTGGCCTTGCTGGATCCAGAGAGAAGACACAAGGAAGGTTTCTACTTCCAAGATGGAACAGCCCAATAATAACAAATTCTGCTGTTTGTCAGAATTGTTCTCATAGCAATAAGCTCTATGCTCTGAAACTGCCAGAGACAGAAACAAATTGCAACAAAGAGAAGCTTTTGACACTCATTTCATAGGCAGAAATGATTAAATATATGAAAGAGCCAAATGTAAAAGGAGGTACCAGATCCAAGAGGAAGCAGCTTTTATTACCCTGGTCAGTCTAACTGAACATTGCAAATATGAAATGGTGAAAGGAAACCTAATAAGGAGGAGGGTAATCGCTGGTATCAGAGACACTGGTCTATTAGCACAATTTCAGTTACATCTAGATCTCACTCTGGTAGAAGATCCACCACAGAAAAATTAAAAAGTAGCAATATGACTCCTTTTTTTTTTTAGTAGCAGAAAGGGAGATAATCTCAGACAATATTGATTCAATAAAGAATGAAGACACAAAGAAGGAAAGAGTTCTGTTGAATTTACTACACTAAGAATTAAAGACCGAAACATTTCAGTTAGGGCAGGGAGATGGAAAATCTGTGGAAGATGTAGTAAAGCAGAAAGTACAGCTGACGACAGTGTTTAGCAGAAGAAAGAGGATATAGTTCACACCAGAACGTGGAGCATTGTACAGCAACATGCCCGTTTCCCAGAATAATAAAAATGATCCGAGGAATTTTAGCTTTAGGTAGCAGCAAATCCTTATTTCTGTTACAACAGAAAAAAAATCAGCATGAAGAGAATGCTGAAATTCTTAACCAAAAATTATCATTATGATTTCAATAATAATTTATAGTCAGTCTAATAAGGGATATTTGTAAAGGCAAATGAAAATATATGCAGGAGTATTTTCATGGAATGCAACATAGGATGTTTGCGGTCAGTATCCAGATGGACTGAAGAAAAATATAGTCCTTGGAAAAATGTAATGCAAAAGCTGATGCTTTCCTACTAGGTGGCCAGCAAAACAAGGTCAAGGATGCATCAGTAGCAAAAAGATGAATTACTGAAGAGATGTAGCCACATGTCTTTATGGGAAGAGAAGGGTTGCCAAGAGAATATAAAATCAAATTTGTGACATCAGCAATTCTAACAACAGTCTGTGACCTCTGTGTTTCCTTGCTAGAGAAGGCAAGACAAGAGTAAAAGAGAATGGAAGATACAAGAGGTATTTGACAGATAAAAGTACTTTAAGGACTCATATGCAATGGAAGTGTCAAAGCTCAGCAGAAAATTACCATACGTATTTGGAGAAATAAAACAAGCTTCTTATATTAGCTTGTTTACCATAAACCAAATATTCTCAAAGTTATGTACTTTGAAAATCCTCTTGGCCTCTCTCCTCCCTGGCTTTTTCATGAAAGAATCTAAGCATTAACTGTATTCATCATTATATTTGGAAGGTACTGTGTCAGCTGGCTCCCAGTCAGCATCACTCTAGCAACAGAAAATTTCTGAAAAAGAAATCTCAGATGGTGGCAAGGTTGCTTGGCATCCTTTACCATGCAGAAGATGTGTTGGTTTATGACAGAAATAAAACTGAGCATGATGAATTTTGAGATACTTTCAACAAGCTGGCCTTGCTCTGAATGAGGCTACTACCTGTGAAAGGGAGCAGATAAAATGTGTGCTGTTTAGTATTAAGAAATAGGCAGTTCTGGTGAAACATCATGTTTCTGCAGTTCTAGAAAAAGCCCAGCAAAATTTGTGAATGCAGCAATGTTGCAATGGTCAGAAAGACCAGATTTTGGAAAGCAAATAACAAAGCCATTTAAGATAATTAAAGAAGTATTGATACATCCACCTCTTTGGCACAATATTCTGTATTGTGCCTGTCATCCAGAGGTAAAGACAAGGGATGCATAGTTGGTTGGTGTGTGTATATATATATATATCTCCCCATCAAAGAAAACCTGTCTGGAGACAAAAACCCATACCCTGTTGTATTCATGTCAAGAAGTTACAGAGAAATCAAAAAATGGTATGTTCCAGTGTGTAGGCTGCTCAGAAAGCCACAGGGACTTGCAAAAGGCCTAGTCTTTACATTGTTGGCTAGTTTGATAACACCAAACCAGTTGTAAGATCTCTGCTGTTATTGGATTCCTATTCAACAAATGACGTTTCTCTTTGGATTCAAAGATTCTGATCGGAAATTGTGCTTTATTTTAATCTTTGATAGCAGCAAATATTCTTATTGAAAGTCTTTGTTAAGCAGAAACTCATGTAAAAGAACAGAGTTTTGAGGAAGATGCCCAAGTAGATTTATGTTAATATTGACCTGTCGGTAATCATACTCTGCCAATCAATATAAATCATATTTATTACTTTTTATTCATTATTTATTCAATATAAATCAAATTTATTCATTGCTGCCAAAGAGGAAAGAGTCAAGGGGATGAAATTCCAACTGACCAATTGCCCCGAGAGTAAACACAAGTTTAACTTTCAGATATCTGACATTGGGATTATGGAACGAACGTATTTTTAATCCTCTGAGACTTCAGAATAGCTGCTCTCCAAAATCCTGAAGAGAGGCAAGAGCACAAACAAGGGCATAGCATGAGTACAGCAGTTTGTAGGGTTTGACTGGGATGGTTCAAACCTAAGTAACAGCTGTGAAGAATATAGCATAGGAGGGAAAATAAGCAAACAAGAATATCCAAACAACTCCCCCTCCCCAGGAAACAGTTGCTAGTATCATTAATCTCTCCAAAGCTACCTGACAGACCTTGGCAGCAGACAGCAACAGCTTTTGGTTTTTTTTTTTTTTTTTTTTTTTGAGAGAGAGAGAGAGAGAGAGGACACGCATACATTATTGTAGCTGTTTATTTCTCCATATATACCGACCTGGCTGTACTTTCACAGATGTCAGCTGCACGTGTCATCCAAAAACTAAAGCCAGTATGTGCAAGATGTGAAATTCCTAAGCTCTTCATAGAAGACCGTGGGCCTTATATTAACACCTCTGATGCATGTCCTATATTTGCTGAAAATGTTGATTTGGTTTTTTAACACTCATATCAGAAGTCATTTTAACTCCTCAGCAAAGAGGAGGTAGAGTGGCACAAACTCAAAAAAAAAAAGAAAAGGTAAAAAATCATGAGAAGATGTGTGTACAACAATTATGACGTATTGATCACTTGCATCTGGATTCTCTCCAGTAGAACTGTTGATGGGAAGTATATTAAGAATGACTCTACCTGAAGCACTCATTAATCTTAAACCTCAGAAGCCCAACCAGAAGGAACTGCTGGAGCAAAATTCTAAGATTTAAACTGGGCAACCATAATGATGCAGTGTACAAAAAAGGGAAAACCACTCCTAGAACAAAAGAATATTTTTTTTTGCTTAAAAATCTGAGAAATCTTCTGGTGCTCTTTGTCAGAGCTCCTTCTTGAGATAACGGCAAAAGTATTTCTTCAAAGGAATTAATTGCTACATTCATATTTCTTACTGCAGTGAAGAGAAAATAAACTTACAATGGTGACATGAGGTAAAAG
The DNA here is from genome assembly GCA_035590195.1 of Aviceda cuculoides. Taxonomy (NCBI): domain Eukaryota; kingdom Metazoa; phylum Chordata; class Aves; order Accipitriformes; family Accipitridae; genus Aviceda; species Aviceda cuculoides. The sequence goes on from JAVJGG010000054.1 coordinate 43,480,643, forward strand.
CAAAGAGGGATGTCCTCCCCCCAGTCCCTCTCCCAGTCTCAAGGAGCTGCACGTAAAAGCATCAGGAAAACTGATCCAACCTAATCCCAGTTCAGAATTCAATTCAGCTTTAGTTCTATGGACTGGATGAGAAGGTGCATCAGTGGAGACAGCTTTGAGTCATTCGAAAATGTTTCAAACTCTCAGTTTAAAGAGGCAGAACGCATTTTAACATGGTGGGGAAAAAAACCTCTCAATTTACTTCATGGGTGTGTCAGTATTATCGGTGAGTTGTACCAGCCATTCCTTTATAAGTGATATTGCTTAGGCTTTTTCTTTTAATGATTAGATATAAAAGAAGTGTACAAAAACCAGTCGTCTTCTAAAGTAAATAGAACAGTATGCTTTTGAATTTAGAAGAGCATGCAAAATGTCAATCATTGAAATTAGAGATACATTGCGTTCAAAATTTTATGCATGAAAGGAAACAGTTCTGAAGCTGTGGACGATATAAAGTCTTCCCCTGCATAGTCATGCAGTAAGAATTTTGTGACTTGAGTATATTGCTTCATCTTTGTCTCTATATTTTGTTTAAGTATCATATTCAGACTCATTCTTATGTATTCAAATGTTTGGTTCTGCAGTGTTTTATTAATATCACTGTTCTGCTTCCTGGGAATTTCCTCTCAAAGACTGACACAAAATAGACCTGCTTTCCGAAGATACTCATTTCTATTCTTTTTTATATAAGAAATTTTATTTTATATCTTTTCCCTTAGCTTTTAGAGTGTGTAGGTGTAACTTTGCATGGCTCCAGGGAATTGAAGTGCAATTCCTTTGTAAATTTTGTAACTGTTGGTTTTGTCTCTTTGGGAGCAAGAAGAGGCTAGAGATTTCTTCCAGAGAAGAAAGTTCTGTTACAAATGTTTGACATACAGAGAGATTGATTTGCTAAAGCATTTGCTTGTTTGTTAAAAAGATGCATATCTCCTCATTTTTTACTTGCATTCCACCAGCACCTGCAAATCCCAGTCCTGAAAAAAGACCCAGCTATGTTTGGCAGCCAGGACAATCCTTTTTCTTCTCTCTTGGGGAACTGGCTTGAAGCATATATATTTATCACATTCCATGACAATTTTGACTTTTGCCAACTAGCAGTTTGCCAGCGAGTGCCCTCTTACGGCACGTATAGTAGCCTAGCCCTAGCAGCTATTATGTGTGAAGCTACTGTATTTAAGAAGAAGAAAATTTAGCTCTATACATCCATCCTGTGTTACTTTCCCTGAAGGCCAAAGAATGGATCTTGGCTCCTGCTCTTCACTGTACAGACAGACCCTACGAACACAAAGTTCTTGGGCAACCACATATTTGAGCTGAACGTAGAGCCAACTTTATCCTCCATTGGGCTCTAACTGCAGCTGCCTACCTCAAATACACAAAATCTAGCCGAGGCTGGTACTTCAGACTGTAAAGAAGGGTAATTTGGGCTCACATGGCACAGGACAGAGGTGAGCAGCTCATACTCTGACGGAGAACTGCTGATCGTTTCAGAGGAAAGCTGAGCTTGGGTGGTGTGGCTGGCCCCCAGCACGTCGGAGATCACCTGTACACAACTCGATGCTTCTCGTGTCCTTTGGTCAAATATTCGCTTTGTGCATGGTCACTGTATCGTATTTACTTTTCATAATCTTCTGCTTTTATGTATTTTGAAGTGTTCAGCCAAGGGTTACTCTTTGCTTAGCTTGATTTTTTACACCTAATGAACTCTTTTGGTGTTTCTGTCTCTCTTCATAAAGCCAGGGGCTGAAGTGCTACCGCATCTGAATTTTCAGCAAGCTGACCATCCTCCTGGTCTGAATGCATTATATTCCTGCTGGTACCAATTCAGGGTACTCACAGTATCAGGTCTTGCATTTTTTCTTTCTGAAGTAATGGTAGACTAAGTGCAACTGGGTAGCTACTGTTCAAAAACTGCAAAAGCCAGAACTGCTGAAGAAAAAATTCCCTAGCTTCCTAAAGCTCTTCTGTTTTGCTATAATTCAGTTTCTGTGTTTTGCTATTTGCATAAATATGTTCTTTATGCTTTCAACATTTGGTGTCTTATAGGTGGTGTTAGGGAGGAATGAGTGTGAGTTATTTTCCTAATATGGAAGGGGAAGGATTTTTTTTTTCTTGACCTTGTTAGTTGAAAAGATTTATAACCAGAAGACTAGATGACTAATTCCTCTGAACAATGTCCTGGAACTCCAGGAAAAGATAAAAAATTCTCGCTTAAAATAATTACATTTTGGAGCTCAACATTTTTTTATTTTATTTCACCTGAAGCAATCCAACTGAAATTTAATTGGATCATTGTTTAATTAAAAGTGGAGAAATGGAACAATTGCAGAAATTGTTCCAATCTCCAAAAATATATATTTTGTCACAATAAAGCCAGCGAGAGGGAGTTTCAAAAAACATCCTCCTCACATGGCTATTTCCTCTGTGCAACTAAATGGAATAATTCACAATCAAAATTTATTCATGTCTTTGAAACTGCATCTCATTTTTCACCTCAGGTGTCTGTATCAGAAACCAGTGCCAACAATAAGATGTCAACAGCTGCACAATGTTATCACACATGAAACCTGATTTTCAGGTTAAATACGGGCTGCCACCTATACTGGTTGGCAGGCATAAATGGGGGACACTGTAATGGAGAAAATTTTGGGGACTCACAGTTCCTTTTATAAATGCATATGCATTTGCTATGTCTATAAGAGGCAGTTTATGTCACAGTTCTTGCATTTAAACCTTATCCTCATAAACTTGGGTTCTCCTGGCAGGATCCACAGCTTTGGACCTTTATTTTCTGTAGAACTTATTAGTCCTCTGCTGTTGTAGCGTTGGAGCACATAGTGATTTTTAATGTAGTTATCCTCATTATCCCCTGTAAAGCAGTATAATACTAATAGCCCCAATTTATGTTTCTAATCTGTGGTAGGAGGGTATTTTTATGTTTATCTTCCCATGAAGCATATCTAGGCACCACAGCTTGAACTTACTGCAAGTAAACACTTTAGACATCTCCTGTGGAAGCTGTGTAGATGTGGATCACTCTTCAAAAAGAGAACTACAGAAGGAGGGAACAGCATTAGATATGAATCCCTTTCTCTCAGGAAGGCACACACCAAAACTAGAGGTGTTATAGGTTTGAGTCCTTCCATTTGAATTCTTCCATCTTTCAAGTGCGTTCACTGGCAGAAGTAGAATTCCTTTCTGCTGAATTTGTTCCACTTTTTAGGCAATAATTTAAAATTAATTTTTAAAACAAAAACCCAAACACCTTCATATAAAGTTAGTATTTTATGTTTAAGGCATATGTGGATTAGATGGGACATATGAGTACAAGTCTCCATTACACATAATTCTTAAGAACAAATGAAGCCATTAGACATTTTAATGTTTCTGGCAAATATATTTTAATTATTTTTTTTTCCCCTACTTATTTACTTTGTTATGCTTTGCTGTCACCTTTGCAGCTTCAGCAGTGATTTGTCAAAAAGGTCTCTCATCTGCTAGTCCATGCAGAATACTGATTCTGTGTTTAACTTGCTGGGTGAATCACACAGGGCAAAAGTTTTTGCACGTCTTGCATGAAAACTGACCTCATGCTGAGCTTATGATTCCTGCTGAACAGCCCTCAGGGGACAGGTTGCTGAGGGACATAAAATCCTGAAAATGGAAAAAAGAGATTGATGTTGCTATATTGTATAAAGAAGAAACTAATTAGAAAACAGAAGGCTATGAAGAGATACTGAGAGGGGAGATTGGCATAGAAGTCATGGAGGAAGAACTTTGACTTGGAAAGAATTAAGGCAATTGGGGAATAATTTGAACCCTATATACAAAACAATGAAATAGAGGATGCTTATCTTTTTGGTGAGGAAAGGATCCAAGGGTTATCTGGTGGAAGAGGACAGCTCAGTTTCCTTTTTCCAAGAGAAAATTAAAATTTACAAAAAAGAAAGTCTTAGTGGCATATGCTACAGAGATTTGTTACCTCTTTTAGGTTTGCCTTAGTGGATGCTTTTGATGTTTTTGGAAGCCAGAGAATGTCTCATCATCAGATGCTGAGATTATTTTATACCTAAAATAATAGGTATGAAAATAGCACCTGATACAGTACAGATATCTTTTTCACTCCTACTCTCCAAAAGAGAAGAAATATCATGACTCCAGCCATAATGTGACTGCTCCCGAAAGCTCAGACACATTCAGCCTGCACTGCAGAGCTATTCAGCTCCATCAGTGTGACTCAGATTTTAAATTATAAGGGCTGCAATTTGCACTTGCAATGTTCAAGTGGGCATTTTAAAGTCAAACCAAGCTCGTAAAATGTCCAAATTCATATATTTAGAGCTGTCTTGTATCATGTACTTTCTGCTATCTTCAATTACTCTAATAAAGTTTTCATTTAAGGAAAGAGGTTGGATATAAAACTGGATAAATTCTTTGAGTTCTTTTTTCTTTTTAGATTATTTATTAGTGATAACAACTAATGTACTGCTTAAGGGTAATGAATCTTATTAAACACACTTTAATTTATCTCTTAAATTAATACAAGAGTGCAGTTCCACTGCTAAAGACCCACATAAGACTGGCAGAAGAACTAATATTTGCTTCTTATGAAAGACTCCTTATTGCCTCCAGCTAAATGATGTATATCCAATCAAGTTCTTGTCCCTAATAGAGATGTAACATATGTAAGCAGATTAAAACATTATGTACTACTTACAGAAGATGTCTATAGATTTCACTCAGAGGGTCTGCCCACTTCTTGCAACGACTATATGATAACTTGTTCATTGTTTGTGGCTATTTCTCAACACGTTTAGCAGATGTTCTCGGTAAACTCAACAATTACCTAGTCCATGATCTAGGTCAGTGTAATCATGCTACAGTAATCAGCATGAGTGAAGGGATTTTGTCTTCAGGGATAGAATTACTCCCTTAAGAGGCAAGCTTATTTTTGAGGTGAAAGTCAGCTTTCTAAAATATAAGGAGTGTGCACACATAGCCGCTTCAAGAAAATGTGGCTTTATATATTCCCCAGCTTCTCCAGCCAGTTTAGCATGGTACCTGGCTAACTGTCAGTTCTTCCTACCTTATCTTCTCTTCTCCTACCCCTGCTCTCATGAGTTTGGCTTTGGCTCTAGGGAAATACTAGATGTGACTATGATAAGAGAATACTTGATGGGAATGGTTATTTGCATTCCCTTTAGCCTGGATATCCTATTAATATTCTGTCCTTCAAAGGCAATGCCAAGTTTGAATTTGAATGCATCTCTATGGCTCCTGTGCGCTGTCTGAGATGAGCTACCACAAAAAGTCAGTCTTATTTCAGCTCCTGAACGTGAGAGAGAGAGAGATTTGAGGAAGGATTATTAGCAAAGAACACTGAGAAAAAAAGCCTGGAATAGAATGAGAAGATTAGTTGTCAGGTTTTACAGTCAGGAAAGTCTTCCTTTCCATAATTCTGGAGTGAATAATTTTCTTCATCTCCCACCATGTGCAGCTGACATGTTTGATCACTGGAAGCAATGAATTTTTTTAGCCAGCATCTCAGCAGCATGGAGGTTTTCATTACTCCTCTTACCAGAGTCAGGGTATGCCTGCTGCCAATGCATGCTGCTTGGTCTTCTCTGACACTGAAAAAAAAAATTTCAGGTACTGCAAAGGAAAGGCCAACAAAATTGTTAAACACAAGCAAAACTAAAAAAAGCCACATCAGCTGCAAAAATACCCTAGAATTTTCATTTCTTCAGGAAACCAGAACAGTCCAAAACTTTGGCATAATGTGAATTTTTTTTATCAACTTCAAAAATAAACTAGTATCTTAGCCATAAAATGCACGTTAGCAATTCACTGAAGCCATTTCAGTATTGGAAAAATTTGTTTATTTCTTACTAACTCCCTGGAAAATGAATTGAATACATCT
>JAVJGG010000054.1:43486611-43502430 GCA_035590195.1 Aviceda cuculoides
AAAAGTTGTGTTTTTTTTTTTTTCTTTAGCTGCTTTGTATAGAGTTAAAGCTAAATTCTGAATTCAACAGTTGCTTCATTTTTAATTTTATGTTCTTGACCTTCTGCATAATTTCTGTTCTTTTTTGATGTTTAAAACTAATCTTTCGCTTGAAGATTTCAAAACTAGGCTATTACCATAATTCTTTAGAAATAGATTTAGGGTTTTGGAACAATAATAAAGTCGTCTTTCTTTTCTTTAAAGTTTTCTTTAAACACTCTTTAATGTTTTCACCTTCTTGGTTTTGGTCGATATGTCATATTCAAACCTATCTGTGTTCTGAACATCACTGTCATCAGCAGCCAATGTATTGGCCTGGGTTTTTTTCCCCTCATGATTAGAGCACAGGGAAATACATATGCATCTTGAGCTGTATAGCAGTAATATTTGGAACACACTATTTAGAAATACTTGGGCGAAGCAACTGGTAACCAGAGCTCTCCTATATTCCTCCCCTGAAAATTCCCTACTTCATTTGGCATGATAAATTTTGCACCAAATTAACAAGCCTACGAGCACTTACTGTAACTCCTGTGGTGCTCCGCTTTCTGAGCTGTCATACCTGGTCAGACACAACCATACCCCTCAATTTTCATAGATTCTTGGTATTCTTGACTGCCTGCCCTACACAATTTTGTCCCATAGCTACGCACTGTTAAAGGCTGTTGCAGAAGCACAATGGCTAAGGCCAGGGAAGATCATTTTTAGATCATCTAGACTGGCCCTAACTGTAACAGAAAACAGAGCTCTACCCAACAATTCCTCTCTTCAGAGTGCTCTCTCAGGTGAAAACACTTCTGCAGAACCTGAACTTACAAACAAGCAAATAAGGATTCACTCGGTGATTTGTGGAGGTGATGGGCATCAGTAGTTTCAGCTGATTGCCAGAAGTTGTCCATGTTCTGCTGTTCTGAAAATCAGGTTTCATTTAATAGAATTACTCCCATGCAGAAGGAGATTTCCATGCACAAAGAGATCATCAAAGGTCTGTGAAAAGTGATAGATAGATTTTATAAAATGTTTTTTGTGCAAGGGAAGATAACATCTATGCATACAAAAAGTGTCAAATGAATTCGATGTCAGCATCATTAAGATACAAGAAGTTCCTTTATTTGTTACCTGCATACCCTTGCACTGATGAGTACATTGATAATTTTGTTTTATAGTAGTGTTATCATGCATTTGGAATAATACTAATTTATTAAGAGTATCCCTTAACTAATACAATACATACTGGAAAACAAAAAGATCTCCCAGATAAAGATGTGTAAAAATGTTCCGTAGGATTCCTCCTTCTATTAATGGTACAAAGGCTGTGATGTCTCCTAATGATTTTATCAATAATATCTCAACTAATAATTAAAGCTCCATTAATTATAACTGGAGACTCATTTAGGTTTTTCTAGAGAGTACAACAACACCTTGGCAATGAGGGGAATGCTAGATGGAGAATAATACTTGATCAATTTGTTGAAATTGTGAGAGTGGATTAGAACAAGAAAACGATGCAGCATAATTGCAAGGGACTCATCTTGTAAACTGTCATGTAGCCTTTGTGCCTTGAGATGAAAATAGTAAGAATAATAAATATGGCTTTAGTTCTTCCTCAGTAAGGAGGTTTCTGATTAAGAAACACTTGACTTTTTTTTTTTTTTTTTTTTCTGTGCCATACTCTTTAACTCCCTTGCTACTGTGGACCCAATATTTACAATATGGTGTTATTACAGATTTGCATATGAAATGCCAAGTGATGACTGGGAGGTTTTTAGTGTGGACAATCAAATGAATTTATTTCGATTAAATAGTAAAAAAAAGTTATATTTAAATACCAATTTTGGGAATATAAAATGGTTGCCAACAGATGGAATAAAAAGATAGATAGATTAATTGATTGATTGATTTTCTTTCTAGGGATAGCATCCTGTATACCATATTATCAAGTTGTTTACCTTTGGCTAAGTCAACAGAGGCAATGTTGCTTTGCATGAACCACTGTTAGCTTCCACTAAGGCAATTCATAGACGCCTCTAGCAAACATGACTACTTTTATGGATGTTTATTAATCAGAGTTTGGAGAGTGGATAAGATGATGAAGAGGAAAACTGAATTCTATCTCTCCATGTAAGTTTTATAGAGCATTTGTTTACACTTGAGGATCTTAAGCACGATCGCAATGAGACACAAAGATACTTCCAAGTCAAGATGTGTCATCGGACTGAAATAGGTACTGCCACGCAAGTTTCTGTATTCAAGGAGTGAGTTGCTGTCTGGAGGATCAGATGCCCTTTTAGAGCTTGATCAACTGGAGCTGTGCTCAGTGGTCAGCAATGAGGGCTGAACTTGTGTCTGGGCACACGTGTTGGCTGAACATAATTTTCTTCTGGTACATCAGCTAGTCACTTGTGATAATATTTATGATGAATTATTACTACATTAGCTCTGCACACAGCGTATTTCTCCCTCTTCGTGGAGTGTGGAGGGAGCCTCAACCATTAGCTGAGACTGTGCTGAATGCTAATGGTGATGGTAAAGAGATGAAACCCTTATGGAGCACCACTGGTTGAGGGGCTTTTCACTTTTTCTTTACTGTGGCTCACACTGGACTTAAGCAAAAGAAGGCCTGCAGTTCAGCGAATAGTTTTTCAAAACCCTGGCCTTTCTTAGAAATGGGTAGATAACAGTATTTGCCAAACTTATAGGAATGCTTTGAGCGTCTTGCAGAAGAGTTTGAACACAGAATATAAGGGCGTATTATAGGCTAAGGCTCCACTACGTCTGTATTTACAAGAGATAACAGCACTCTACATATATAGTGCCCTACAGGTTTTCTCCCTTTATGAATTTAGGCAGTTTTTCAAACAAAGCATGTATTATGTATGCAGCAAGGGAAATGTCTGCTTCAGAGAAGCTGATGTCTCAAAGGTAAACATGTATAAATGTTTATACATTTTTTAACACATATTATTTACCCAGAAGAGCACAACAGCTGCTTCAGAGTTGTTCTGGTCTCAGTGGTAAATAGGTATTTTGGCAGTTGCTTGAAACAGAAATGATTCTTTGGTTCCATTCCATTCTAGCCTCTCCACTTGTTATTCTAATGATTATTCCAAAGGAGTCAGGTGTCAGAATAGATTGATTTCACTTCACATAAAGCTTCTCACAGATTAGACTGGTACCTCCGTGAAAAGCCCTGAGTAGAAGGCATCTTTTATTTTTCATTCTCCGAGTCATAATTTAGTCTCTGCTCCTCCCTTGACCTTGTGATTTGCAAGGCCTTCAAACAGAGATGAATTCTTTCCTGTTCAGTATCACCTGGGAGTATGCGTACACTTTAATGGGTGTAGGTGTTCACCAACTAACCTCATCCCAACTAGCAGTAGCAATCCAGTTGCAGTGGCACGGTACTGTCTAGATCTGATTACTTGCCCTAGTCACTATCCAGAACACCAGACGAGCTAGAAAGAAATCTCATTGCTACTGTCAACGCTGAGAGAGCGAGCAAATGCTCTCACACATGCTGCAATGAATTTACTGATGGCTGGATAGACAAAAATTGGCTAGACACATTGAAGACATAATGTCTTCAGCCTGCAAGAAAGCGGGAACTTGCCCCCTCCAACCTGCCTCTCCCAGCATTGGGATCCACGGCTCTCGCCATCTCCCCAGTGGGTAGTTCTCAGGTTTATTTTTGCATTCAGGCCTACAGCCAATCACTAATTAAGCCCCAAGTGCACGCGTCATGTGCATCACTAATGCGTCTATGTGTTCTATTTTGTAATTCTGCTGGCTATGCTAATTTGTTATAATATCAGCTCACTCTCTTAACTAAAATCCTCTGCAGTACTGGAGATGGTTGTTAGCTATGATTAGTCCTGTTGTCATGTATGCCCAGAAGTTTATCCCCCAGATCTAATCTCTCTGGTCTGGGGTAGCAGTTCCAGTTGTTTCGCCACATCCTCATGGCTCTAAATGAACCATCTGAACTAATGGGAAGGAATAGATCATACTACCTCTGTTGCCCTATGTGTTTATCTGTGCCAAATAATACAATTTTTTTTTTTTTTTTTTTAATAAAAGAGTGGTTATCTCACACTTCACAAACCACCACATCAGTGCAAACTCATTTTCACTTTGATTATAAGTTCAGGTACTGAACGATTAAAGGCAACATCACATACATTGGGATGTTTTCTCTTAGACTATGTTAAGGGTGTGATAAACTCCAATAGATGGATGCACAGAGAGCTGAGGGCTCTTATGTGTTAAGCTGCCACAGAAGATTCTCCAGAGCTTATTTGGAGAGCTCATCTCTGAGAATAAACATGAATCATTAAATCAAACACCAGAGTAAATGTTATGAGATGATCTGTTACAGTAAAGTTGCTTTCTTACATATCAGGACATAGAGGAAACAGAAATGTCAGTGAATTTATAAAAAATGCACTTTATTGCTATTTATTCATGAGCTATCTTAATGTTCAGTGCTTTTCTTACAGATTTGAAGTCTGTTAGAATTTTTTTTTTTTTGAGTATCATACTGGATATGGCAAATAATGCAAAAACATTCATAAAGTTAAAAGATTAGATGGCTCACAGACTTGGTGATGGGATGAAGATATAATCATTGCGAAATCACAGATTGAATGGGAAGTCATTAAGGACATACTTAAGCCAACTACAGTTTCAGTATATAGTTTAAGTTCATTTTGTAGACTTTAGCTGCAGTCAATGAAAAGCACTAGTCACCTCCAAAAAGTAATTCATCTCACCCATCATAGATATTGAGAATGGATGCATTTTGTCCCAGGAGGTGAATGCCGCCCTGAAATTAGTTTTCCTAGCTTACGGTTATTCAGTAGTCAACTGATATGAATTTAGTGTCTTCAGTGTGAGTTCCTGCAGTATTCTGTATTCACAAACCAACATAACATTTGCTGACAGCCTTAGATTAGATGAAAAGACAGGGCAAAGTGAACAAATGAAATATTCCACTGCTACTAGAAGATATAGATCAGGAGAGATTAGTTCCTCTTGCTCTTAAAAGAAAGCTGTAGTCCTGTATGCAGTTCTTGACATGGTAGCGTATGTCGTTTAGTCAATGTTCATGTTAGCTAGAGAGATTAATTTATTAGTGTTGTAATTTCCCCTGCACCAGCATCACATCTACCCACAGGACAATATTTGAAGGACTGTATTTAGCAGAATAGTTACTGGAAGGTGGAAAACAAAGGCAATGCTCATCAAATGTAAAAGTACATGGGGGTATCTAATAACTGAAGTGCATTTCAGAGAAGAATGTGCCCTTTATAAATACTTATGTATCTGGAGTCAAGTGATAAAAATCCATCTAGGAGGTGATTTTTAGACAGGAGGTGACGGAGGTGAGGATGTTTGGGTGGGAGATGCAGTAAAGTATCTGCACAATATCATCAGCATCAGTCATATAGAGATGTAGTTTAGCCTGCTTATGAGCATCTTTAATTGAGGCTTTATTGCCTTTACTGTCTTATCTTAGCTTTAAATGTCTTCAGAAACTTTCTGATATGTTCAGATGTTTCAAATTGGAGTTCTTCTTGATGCTGTCCATGCATCTTAGTTTCTTATGAAACCCTAAAAACAATTTCCATCCACATCCAAATGAAAACTCCAGCTATTGCAATCTCAGTCTACTCAAAGGTGCCACACTTGACTCCTGCAAGTCTCCTATCGATACATTTCTGTTCTTGGCTACGTCAAATATCTATGCTTCCTATGGCTATGAGAGGATCGCTACTTCCTTACCAAACCCCAATCTTTTTTACAATTTTCCTTTTGTATATCAGATCAGCAAAATGGCTGGACTTAATGCCGCATATTAGTTTATGTGTCTTCAGTGATTAATTTTCAGCTATGATTATTTTCTTCCATGTCTGTATGGTTAGGATTACCAGGTGTTTTCCTAGGAAAACACTGGGTGGGACCAGTACTCTTTTTTCAGCAGCAGGCACCATTAGGTATTCAGTCTCCTGCACTTAAAAACCTTTTCACTTTACTTGACTCCACTGTGTTACAGACAGCTGATCCTTTTTGCTAATAACTTCTGGTCAGCTACCTTGTATCAGTCTTATTTATCAGTCTTTCTGTTAATTCATTAATCCTAAAACTCCTTCAGACTAACTAATGTCCTATTCTGAATGCCTTTCTAATGATCTGGGATCATGATTACTGGAAGATTTACTACAGACCTCTGACTTCTGAGTTCTTCATCCCTTCCCACACAGCTCATTTTCTCATGTGTCACCTTTTTCAGTCCATTCTGACTCCAAATCCCATCTTCTTCAGACCTTCTGGCATGCAATTAAAAATGTTTTCATTCTTTAAATATTCCATTACCTCAGTTTTCCATAAAAGATAGAAAGGAATCAAACCTTTCCTCTTTTAGAAAATTTCAAAGGAAAAAATTTCAAGTCTGTAGCTCAAGTCTAATATCTGATTGCTGGTCATTGCAAATTAAAGTGAAGACGTGGGCAAATTTCCCAGTAGTGGAAGAGAAGGATGGGGTATGGATCTCTCTAGACTTTATCTTAATTCGTACCATTCATTTAATACTTAGTACTTGATTCTGGCTTTTATCCTCATAGACTTTTATAAACATTCATCACACAGCTTCCCTGAAATAGAACTAGACTATTTCTGCTTTACAGGAAAGGATTCATCAGACAAGTTAAATGAACAGAGCAAGATAAGATCAAGATGAAAAAATCAGGTTGACCAAAATTTCCAGGCTTTCTCAGTATCTAGCTATTTCTGTTCTAGCTTTATGGCCAGGACGACACTCCTTTGTATCCTGTCATGCATCTGGTAGCTGCGTTGGAAGAAAATTTAAATCTAAGCACAACTACTGTTTCATAGTGTCTGCTGCTACTCATGGCATCGAAGAGCTGCTTTTGAACATTTTCCTGGCACAGTGTTCATTTCCTTACTTCTGTCATGGTGTACAGAGGTCTTCCTCTGCATGCTGAGAACCAATGGTAGAGGCTGAGGAGATCAAGACCATTGATACTGACCGTATTGACACATGATCACCTCATAGAACAGATGAATCTATCAAAAGGTATCATCCTACTCAGAAATCTGGCCTTTCTCATGCTCTTACTGCACCTTCTTTTTTCCCTCCAGACTGAGTGAGTGAAAGAAGTGATGGATCTAAATGGAAGCGAAGGCATTTCACATGATGAGGGGTAGCAAGCAAGGAATTGCTTATGGATTGAAGAAACGATGGTAACTTCTGTATGATAGGCTTCTATTACTTGCAACAGCTTGACGTGCCATGGCACTACATTTCAGTCTTAGAACAGTAATTTTTTAAAGTTGGAGAAGATTATTTTGATCCTCACTATTACCCTTCTTTATAATATTGATCTTCCTCTGCTCCACTTCAACAACATGCTATTAAATGTCTGGCTTCTGTTTTATGTAAGTCGCTTGGCTTTCTTAAGCCTGGCCTTTGTTGGAGTATCCTACTTGACTCGGTGTTGTCTATGATAAATGCAGCTACACTGCAATAGTAAGTAAGGTATCACAGTGAGACCTCCAGTGACTATTTTATATGTTGAGAAGAATCAATAACTTCTAAGTTTAAGACCTACTTTTGCTCACATGTGTCCTTGAACAAATCAGTTTGCCTTTGGGGAAGAATCCTTCAACGTTACAGAGCTAGCGGTACAGTTAGGGCTTTTATAGGAGTTAAGCATGGCTGTGAGGAAAAAAAAAAGGTTTATTTCCTTTCCTTTGTTTCCTTGGTGTGAGTTTCTCATTGGTTGCTCATTCCTTCTTTTATCACACACTCTTCTTTGGTCTTTCCAAACATACAGGAAGATACAGAGGACCCTGCCTAGGGGCCCAAAAAAGGACAGCTGGAAATGAGTGTCAAAGATGTTAATTCTTTTTGACTCCTACCTCCCCTCAGCCCACACACCTCCCTAGTTACTTCTTTGGAAAGAAACAGTCAGAAAATATGGTTAGTTTATGGTCTCATTAAGACTTTGTACAACTCACTTTTTTTATTCAATCTTTTATATCTAGCAAGTCTCTTTTTTAAGGAACATGCTGTTGCTACGCAACTGTGAATGAACCATATAGATAAAGGGAGCAGGGAAAGATGAAGGCAAGAGGGAGGTAAAAAAGGAAAGATGTTCTTGGAAAAAAAAGAGGGAAGTCATAAACTATGATTTGAAAATCAAAGATAGGAAAAGATTTTTCTCTTTCTTTAGCTGTGTGAAGGCAAGAGGCAGAAGTGGAGGAAATCTCCTCCCTTGCCCTACACTCCTTTTCTTCACCTTGTGCAATCGCCTCCAGCTTGTAGTGCATGGCCAGATGATTGAACAATTTGAGATATAGGAGTTTATGTGGTTGAGGGATACCTGACTGGGATTCAGGAGGTCTGTCAGGTATTCCCTGCTCACCAATTGTTTTGCTGGGACACCTAAGGCAAACTGTTTAATCTGCTGTGCAAAATTCATTCCTCTCAAATAGGGATAAGGCCTCTGATTTCTGCCTTGTCAGTTTAGACTACAAAAGCTTCTTAATAAGCACTGACTCAACATCCCACTGAGGTCCCAGGGTCTCTTTGCTTTAATGATAGCATAGAAAATAGTAGTAAAATAAGGATCATCACGGCTTGCTCATTTTCCCACTCTGATGGTCCAAAGTGTCTTGCAGCTCTTGATGTTGAACTGTGGCACATTCCCATTCTGTATCACTCCCCACGCTTTAGGGCTGTGCTTCAAATGCAGGAGGACCTAACTTCACCCCATCTACCTCTAGGCCTTTACAAGGAAGTGTTTATGTTCCTTGGAAAACCAGGCCCTTTCTGTACTCAGTGGATATACCTTTAGATTTAATTTACACTTCAGAAATGCCCATTTTGCTTTCTTTTGAACATCTAGCAAAACTCTAGGGTAAATAGGTGCCACACCTGGGTGCCTAAGCTAATTCTCTAAAGTTGAACAAGATGTATTCAGGCCAATGTGGGCTTCACCTCATTTTTTTTATGTGTCGTGGTTTAACCCCAGCCAGCAACAAAGCACCACACAGCTCCTCACACACTCCCCCCCCCACCCCGAGCAGGATGGGGAGAAGAGAATTGGAAGGGTAAAAGTGAGAAAGCTTGTTGGTTGAGTTAAGAACAGTTTAATAATTTAATAATAATAATAATGTAATTTAAAGGAAAATAACAGACAGAAATAAAACCCAAGAAAGACAAGTGATGCAGATGAAAACAATGGCTTACCACCAACTGACCAATGCCCAGCCAGTCCTCGAGCAGCAGCCCACCAGCCAACCTTCCCCCTGGTTTTATTGCTGATCATGACGTCCCACGGTCTGGAATATCCCTGGGGTCAGTTGGGGTCAGCTGACCCGGCTGTGTCCCCTCCCAACTCCTTGTGCCCCCCCAGCCTCCTTGCTGGTGGGGTGGGCTGAGGAGCAGAAAAGCCCTTGGCTCTGTAAGCACTGCTCAGCAGTAACGAAAACATCTCTGTGTTATCAACACACTTTTCATCACAAATCCAAAACAAAACCCCATACTAGCTTTGAAGAAAATGAAGAAAATTAACTCTATCCCACCCAAAACCAGCAAAATGTGTTCTACTCTGTGGTGTTTTCACACAATGGAAATCTTCCCTTCCCTCCTAAAAGGAAATTTCCAAACAGAATAAGAAAAGTAGCAGAAGGTAGAACTGAGCCCTGGAAGAGAACTGGCAGAATGATGCTGCCTCATTTAGATTTAATTTGTTTGTGCAGTCTTGTTAAAGCGAAAGTAGCATTTTACTTGCTCTGATGAAGACAGAATTAATTTCACTATGATTAGCATTTCTGCTGCTTAGAAATGTTCACTGGTGTTTAGCTTTTTTGCCTGTGATAGAGGATCGTTTAAAAACATACTTAAGAGTAAAAGCTCCACTGTCTGTACTCACGTGGCAGTGCTTCCAAATATTGAGTTCTTATCTACTGCTTTGTATTTTTTTTTGCATTTTGTTTTAATAATTGGTGTGGCTGATGTGCTAGCCACTGTTCTTTCAAAATGAGGAGCAGTCATCACTGGCCATGAAATAAGCTATGGATAGTGTTGGTGAAGATTTCTCCTCACTCTACCTTGCAGTGTATCTTCATGGGGCAAGTCAACTCTCTATTGCATACCTTCCATATTTTTGTCTATCTTATCTATTCAAACAGCGAAGTCTGTGGTGGAAAAGCTCAGCCCTGGGCTAAGGGATTTAATAGTGGAGTATCTAAGGCATCTCAGAGCAGGGGTTTAAGATTTGTTTCACACTATCCCCCTATAAGTAGGTCCTGGTTACAATGCTGGTAAACATTAATCATGCTAGCTCAGTGAAACACTTCAGTTCTGGACAGATCTTTGATTAAATTGAACTTCACTGTGTGTTCTCATTTCCTCTGTCTTAACGGAGGAGTTTCACTTCCTCTGTCATAACCATTCCTGAGCAGGTAAGATCAGTGACAGCTGTGGAACTGTTTCAGTGGCCCACTCAGCTAAGCCAAATGACTAGCAAAATCCTGTAACTTTCAGCCACTGATGATGTAGATGAACTTTGTTCTACTGTAGCTTAAGAAAATGCTCTGTACCCATTCAACATTGCCAGGAGCTAGAATTTAACTGGAAACATGGTATTTGCACATGTATACTGACTATTTTCTAAAACTGTTGATGCCTTCCTTTCGTTTTGTCTGGTTATTTTAGTATTACTAGCAATGAACTTCTCTTAATCTTAGCTGTTCCTACAGTTTTTCACTATAACCTTTCCTGCACCCATGACTGTAGACCTCAGGTGTTGAACTAGGACTTTTGGGTCTGTTCAGTGCAAGGAGTCAGTAGCACAGAAGTGATTCTCCATGCTGGGTTCTCTTGCTCAGTTTAACTTGTCAGGAGATATAATTAATTTTAAAGGAGTAAATAATTTTGCATCTAGAAAGCTTGATTCTTTTAGGTCATTAGCAGAGGTGGAACATCAGCAATAAGTAGGTCATTTTAATGAAAGCTTCAGGTAGCTGACATGAAATTTTGTATTAACTTTCAGTGATAAGTAAGTGTGGTCAGCAGCCTTTGACTATTTTAACAAACTGAGATTTAAACAAAAATTCAAAATGAGCTGTCAGATGTACCTTGGACTTTGAAAGCATGTGATACCTAATGGGATGAGGAAAAAAAAGAAAATGAAAACCCAGACTCTTTGTCCTAAATTTGAATTGCCTGTTGCTTCTGTTGGGCAATGGCATGACCATAGAATGCATTTTTTAGATATATATTACATGTTTTTTTAAAGATAAACATGTTTTTTTTAAGAGAGTGAAACCCTTCCCATAAACACAGTGATGTATAATATGTATTTTATGTGATGTAAGGAAGATTGACTTGCTGCCACACCGTTGTTTAATTAGCTGCCCCCAGCCATATCTGCTATAAATGGTCTCCGCTTTTCATATCCTTCTGCAAAGACCTTGTTAGACAGAGTTAGCTAGTCTCCAATGCTCCAAAGATTTTAGCAATCTCGTAGTCACATGTTATACTGAATCATACTAAACAGTTCAATTCACAATATATTTAGCTTTTACAAAGTGAGGGACTGAGAAAATTCCCCAGTAGGTAAAATAATATGTACTTTTGTTATGAAAAGTAACTTTCATATTAAAAAAAAAAAGAAGAGGTAAAACTTGGCCTATGTTCCAACTATACTTTTATACTGTTGGATGAAGAAGGAAAGATCACAAGCAAAAAATCACTGATATGACTGTTGTTTTTAAATCTGGAATGCTAAAAATTAATGCACTCTTTGTTAATAATTGGATATTCTGAGAGCAATTTTAACAGCAAGATCACCAAAAGTTCTTTGCAAACCAACATTCAGACTGTAGGGGAGAACTTGGTTTACATACATCAGAGCTGCAACAGTCCTGGCACAAGGTGCTTAACAGTGCAAAGCTGTACTTGTTATGAAGTTATAGAATTGTGGTGGTGTCCTTTCTGTTAATTGTTTTAATCCTGCATTAGAGAAGGACTTCTAGTTTATAATTTGTTTAGTTGGAATATAACATTACTAAAGAAAAGAGTCCACTTACAGATAGTAATACAAATATGAAACTGGGAAAAAAAAGATTTGTCAGGAGGTTCTGTCCCTTTTTCTAGCAAAATTTGTAAGAAGCCTTTTTTTTTTTTTTTTTTTTAAGTTCAATTTGTCTCTTGTTTTGTGAGGTGTTTTCAAAGCCATATATAGGTATTTATTCTTACCCAGAATTAATGTGAATATTACTTTCATAGTTCTGGCATTAAAATTAAACAGTGCTTGCAAGATACCTCATTATTCAAAGTAAATATTTAAAACATTTTTATGACTGATGTTGGATAAAGACCTCAATAGTGATCCAAAACAAAACAAAAAAAAGATCTTGAGAGAAAGTATAATAAGTTACGTCCTTAGATCATTGCAGACTTCAGTATCTTCAACAGATTCTGCAAAAATGAGACTGCAGATATAGACAAATATTGGGTCGATAGTCAATTAGGCAGCAAAACTCTGCTATCCCAAACCAATACTTCTTTTATTAGACAGTGTTTTGGCATGAATATCAAGAGTTGGTGGATATTTATGTTCTTCAAAAAGAAATAAAAGTGGTAAAAATGAAGAAAGGGGACTTGCAGAGGTTGCTATAAAACCTGGCAAGTAATAGGCAGGGCTTTCTTGAATTTTCACAAACAAAAGTTTCTGCCTTCAACTCCATCAAAAGGTGCAAGGGGCATTATCATTGAAAGTACTTTCCTTTACAGTCCAAATACTGGTCCCTGCCATCGTGTTTGATATAATATATACTTACCTGTCTTACAACAGGAGTCTACGTGAGGGAATATTAATCTCACCTGTTATGGTGAGGACTGTATCTGTAACTCTAGAAACACTCAAAAGTCTTGGAAGTTCAAAAAACTTTCAGATTTGGAAGTTCTACACAAGAATGTTACCAAACTCACATTTCCTCTGTAGTATACAGTGTCTGGTGTTTCTTGAATATTTGAGATTACAAACTTCTTTTATAAAATTTAATTGCAATTACATACTTACATCATTATACAACAATAATGTCTTCCTAACACTTTCTTAAGTGAAAAGTGATCTAGCTTATGCACTGTCCAAGAAGGTCACTTGAACAATAAGATAATATAAAAAGCCCTGTAAGTATTTAAGGTATGACTATTAATTGAATATATGTGTCTGGCAGGACATTATCACTTATTTCATCCGAGTTACAGGCTGTGTCTACACTAGTAAATTAAACAGTGACAGAGAATATTTCTGAACACTGGGACTTGAATCTTTCTACCCTTAAAATTTTAGGACATGCCTACTAGAACTTTTCCAGAAAGAAAAAAAATTCTCCAGTTAGATCAAAGGACAGTGACCTTTCCCTTAGAATAAGCCATTTGGATATATGTGTCTGCCTTGTTTTAAAGGCAAGTGTTTTGCTTTTTTTTTTTCTCTCTTCAGCTTAAAGACTTCAAGAAGTAAATGTTGGGGAAAAAAACCCACTATTTGAGAGGCAAAAGTTTTTTTATAAAAAAGAAAGATTGTTTGGAATTCTTTGAAAGGGATTTGTACCCAGTAGACACTGATGAAAACAGAGTTTTGTTTCATGCACTGGAATGAATGCAAGAATAATTTGAAAGAGGATATAATAGCCTAGAGGAGTGGTGGAGTTTCAAAAGGAACACCTTGGAACTGATTTTATTTAGTTATTAATCTAAAGGTCAGGTGAGCAATAAGTGAAATAAAATTTAAAAGAACAAAGTGCAGTGTCTTGCTTTTGGGACAGAACTAACCTTGTGTAACTTTTGCCACCCAGAAGTGAGGGGTAGGATTCAGATGCACTGTACTGTAGTGACTAGCTTCAACACAGACATCTGCATCCTACCTCAAATGTGTTTGTGTCATCCTGAGGGAGTTGGATAAAATTGAAGACTCCTTCAAACTGCCTGTTCCTCATGGGAATGGGGATAGCTGCTACAGGCAGGTATGAACACCGTTGCTCAAAGGACCAGTGAGGCCTCATTTAGAGTATTTTCTTCTCCCCACCCTGAAGAATTCAGACTACAGTGACCCAGAGACTGGCCACCAAGTTTCTTGCAGAGATGGAAAGACAGTTTACTAGAGGAAATTAGCTGCCTTGCTTGGCCCCACAAAAGTAAGCTGATCAATGATGACATGCCTAGAAGCAGCAGTGGCAAAAATTCCTATGAATGAGAAAGAAACTATTTAGGTTGATAGAGAAGGCCGATGCAAAAAAACAACATGTGAGAGAAGACTACTTTTAACCATTGGGCTGGTAAGGGTCTGGAACAGCTTTCCAACAAAAGTAGCAGGAGTAAAAAGTTTAACTACTTTAAGAAAGAAATATATCTGGTTAAAGCACTTGAAGATGAGATTGTCCATGTTAGAAACAACCTTGTCATCCTGGAAGTCAGGGGAAAAAAAGAGAGTTTATGACCTTTGGCAGAAGAGACAGGTAACTTAGGAGCAGTACAAGGGTGTCATGAGGTTATGCAGGGAGAAAATCAGAAGGGCCAAAGACCAGCTGGAACTTAATATGGCTACGGCTGTAAAAAGACAATAAAAAATGTTTCTATAAGTACATTAGCAACAAAAGGAGGACTAAGGGGAATCTCCATCCCTTATTGGATGCGGGGAGAAACATAGTGACAAAGCATGAGGAAAAGGCTGAGGTACTTAATGCCTTATTTGCCTCAGTCTTTAATAGCAAGACCATTTGTTCTCTGGGTACTCAGGCCCCTGAGCTGGAAGACAGGGTCAGGGAGCAGAATGAAGCCCCCATAACCCAAGGGGAAATGGTTAGTGACCTGCTACACTGCTTAGACACACAGACAAGTCTATGGGGCCAAATGAGATCCACCCAAGGATACTGAGGGAGCTGGCAGAAGGGCTCACCAAGCCACTTTCCTTCATTTATCAGCAGTTCTAGCTAACCAGCTAGGTCCCAGTTGACTGGAAGTTACCAAATGTGACACCTATCTACAAAAAGGGCTGGAAGGAGGATCCAGGGAACTACAGGCCTGTCAGCCTGACCTTGGTGGGGAAGTTTATGGAGCAGATCATCCTGAGTGCCATCACACAGCACGTACAGGACAACCAGGCAATCGGGCCCAGTCAGCATGGGTTTATGAAAGGCAGGTCCTGCTTGACTAACCTGATCTCCTTCTATGACCAGGTGACCTGCTTAGTGGATGAAGGAAAGGCTGCAGATGTTTGTCCTACCTAGACTTTAGTAAAGCCTTTGACACCATTTCCCACAGCATTCTCCTGGAGGAACTGGCTGCTCATGGCTTGGATGGGTGTCCTCTTCGCTGGGTAAAAATCTGTCCGGATGGCCAGGCCCAAAGAGTTGTGGTGAATGGAGGTAACTCCAGTTGATAGCCAGTCACAAGTGTTGTTCCCCAGGGCTCAGTATTGGGGCCAGTTCTGTTTAATATCTTTATCAATGATCTGGATGACATGTTTGATTGAACCCCTCCATATGTTTGCAGACAGCACCAAGTTGGGCAGGAGGGTTGATCTGCTTGAGGGTAGGAAGGTTCTACAGAGGGATCTGGACAGGCTGGATCGATGGGCTGAAGCCAATTGTGTGAGGTTCAACAAGGCCGAGTGCCGGGTCCTGCACTTGGGTCACAACAACCCCACGCAGCGCTACAGGCTTGGGGAAGAGTGGCTGGAAAGCTGC
>JAVJGG010000054.1:43505264-43535539 GCA_035590195.1 Aviceda cuculoides
CTGGAGCGTGTCCAGAGAAGGGCAACCAAGCTGGTGAGGGGCCTGGAGCACCAGTCTGATGAGGAGCGGCTGAGGGAATTGGGGTCATTTAGTCTGGAGAAGAGGAGGCTGAGGGGAGACCTTATCGCTCTCTATAACTACCTGAAAGGAGGTTGTAGTGAGGTGGGGGTTGGTCTTATCTTCCAGGTAACAAGCGATAGGACAAGAGGAAATGGCCTCAAGTTGCACCAGGGGAGGTTTAGGTTGGATATTAGGAAAAATTTCTTCACAGAAAGGTTTATCATACATTGGAACAGGCTGCCCAGGGAAGCGGTTGAGTTACCATCCGTGGAGGTATTTAAAAGATGTGTAGATGTGATGCTTGTGGTCATGGTTTAGTGGTGGAGTTGGCAGTGTTAGGTTTACAGTTGGACTGGGTGATTTTAAAGGTCTTTTCCAACCTAAACAATTCTATGATTCTATGAACGTGATGACCCAAGAGGTTTCTTCTATTCATGGCTTCCTTCAAACACAACCTTTAAAAATTCCTGCCCTAGGAACAAAGTTAATCTGCATGTACATTAAACAAGCTACATATTCATAAGCAGAAAATATTACAAATATTGAGAAGGTACAGAGCCAGTAAAAAAGTTAAGATATTGTTTCAAAACCAGTCAAGAATGAATCAGCTGCTCTTGTCGATTTCCACAAGCGTGTAGAGGGAAGGGAGTAGAAATCATGGGAATTAAACAAAAGACATTTTTGCTTAACAGCTATATGTCTTTGGTATGTTTTATTGCCATTATCTTGGCTGCGTCTGCCGTGTCAGTCAAGCATGGAAGAGAGAATTTGCCTCCTACCTCTTCTTTGATACATGCCTTCAAGTTGTAGCCTTTCATCCTGATTTTCTTGTGAAAGAGAGCTATTTCTCTTCATGAAGTTTTCTCCTCTTGGTAAGAGCAACTGGCATGGATTAGCATATACCTTCTGCATCTAATGTTCAGCAAATGACCTTCCACGGCACTGTAATGCATTCTGATGCTGATAGCTTTTGAATGCTTCAATATACTGCTCGTCTACCAGGTGCAGCATATGCAGCACTGTACTTAAGGGCGATGTAGGGGAATGGTAATTGCCCAAGTCTCAGTTCACAAATCTTCTTCCTAAAGTCTTAGACCTCTAAAAGCCTGTAGTGTGTGAGCCAATGTGAGGGAAAGGTGAGTATTCTGTGGCACAGGCTCATGTAGATGGCTGAGAAAAGACACATTTTCAATGCAGTGCCTCTCTGAGATGACTCCTCCTCTTCAAAAGCATTTTCCAGGACTAATAATTTAACCCATATGTATGTGCTGTGTAATTTATAGTGTATATATTTTGTTGCAATGATCTAACATGTAAATGCGAATGAGGATCTGGGCCATAGTTCCACATTTTTTAACTAAATAATTAAGAAAGTTGCTTCAGTCCATGCTTAATCACCTAAATAACTGTTAAAAGTTTCAGAGACTGTGAACACTTACCTCTTCCACTAATAAAACAGAACATGTTCTTGAACAGGCCTTCTGAAAATCAGAATACTCAAGTGCCTAAATTTGGAAACCACGTATCACTGATATGTTTTAAGTTGATTGTGTCTCAACTCACCTCCTAATTTATAATAAATAAATAAAAATAAATGTATTCACTAATCTGTTAAGATGCCTTCATGACAGATATGACTAAGCATATGATTTTGTTACTGTCCTTCCTTAGCAAGACTTGCTACTGTCCTATTCGTTTGCTCAGTTCATTATGTTATGCCTAAAATTAACCTGAACATTATTTAGTCCAAGCAAGTCCAAGCATACATTTGGGTCCTGTGAAATACTTGAAAATGCTAATGCAGTGTTAATAACAAAAGTGGGGTTCTGTGAAACTCAGTAAATTACTTAATTAGACTCTATTAGTTTATAGATTATTTTTGAATACTCAAATGGGGATCGCATTGCTGAAATAATAATAATAATGATTGTTGCACTTATGCTATTTTTACATTTCAGTGGTCTTAAAACACTGTAATAAACCTAGAAGAGGAAATTCTATTTTTTTTAAAGCAACTGAGTGAGATTACTCTTGTCCACTACATAACATTGAGGGTCAAAAATATCCACAGAATATGGTATTCAAGAAGAAGGAACCCTATTTCAGATACAACTGTTGTACTCAAAGACAGATCCCACTTCCAAAGGACAGTACACACGTATAGCACCAATCAAACCCACCATGGCCTCATCGTGCACATGCTGAAACATTACCAGCTCGCATTCCTATTTCAGGTTTGCTCAAAATTTTTGAAAAGGTAAATTTGATCTAGATGAACCTCCTGTGAGACTGAGTGTTGCTCTTCCCTACTGGTCTGCCTTTATGCCAAACCCAGCTGTCTGCCCGCAGTCATTATAAAAGTCATACTGTGTGC
The DNA here is from genome assembly GCA_035590195.1 of Aviceda cuculoides. Lineage (NCBI taxonomy): Eukaryota > Metazoa > Chordata > Aves > Accipitriformes > Accipitridae > Aviceda > Aviceda cuculoides. The sequence goes on from JAVJGG010000054.1 coordinate 43,507,699, forward strand.
TCTGGATAGAAGCGCAATCAAGTGGATCATCAGCTCAGATCAGACCTGTGCTGTGGATGATATAGCACTACAGCTACAATACGGCGCTACAGATTTAGCAAGACATAATTATGAGCACAAAAAGTATCTTTTTTAAATTGTGGATGAATTAGCTAAATGCAGTGGGACACAAATTATAAGCTGACTGACGTTATGAGCTAATCAGGATTAATATAGTATCATCTATGAGCTCAGTGAAGTTCCTCACGTTTTTGATAAGTGTAAAACTTTGTCCATCTTTTAGAACTACTAATTTGGGCATGGGGTGATTTCTTTTACACCACCTATTATGTAGAAAGACAGACTCCATTCCAGATCTTGTACCATAATATACATGTCGTTCACATTACTCTGTGAAACAGTGACTGGAAGCATTGAGCTGCAAAATGTGTATTGTTAATCATTGGGTCATTAACCTTAACAATGTCAATGCATTCCCCTATCAGATCCAACTAAATGACTGCCCGAGGTAATAGTTAAGAGAACATTTCACACAGATGAACATATTAATGCTTTATTTGGTTCTAAATGCAGTGTGAAGGATTTAGGTAGGAGCTAATATATGAAGAGGAAAGGAAAGATGAAGTACAATTGAAGTTAAAACTTCCCTAAAGAAGGCGAGTAGTCCTGAGTTTTCTGCAGCTGAGAAATGCATACCTATCTCACTCGGTTTTTAGTTGCAGTCATTCAGATAAAAAACTATGCCATTTTGAGGAGGGCTTAAATCAAAGCCCTGAGGTTTCATTAGAAGCCAGAGACTTTTTCAGCATCTAATCTCCAACTGCTATAACTCATGTGAGTTCTCTGATCTGGTGTTTCCACAGTAAAATGCAGATGATAAGACTTTCTTTATTTGGCTACAACTGATGGGCTTCTGCCTGAACCGTGCTTTTCCTACATCTGGCAAAGCAGGTCTTATACGTCCCTCTGATGTAAGAAGATCCCACTACCGTCCACAAAAATGTTTCTGTTGCATGTATCCAGTACAGGTGACGACAGATGCATAAATCAAACGCTGCACAAAACTTGTGTTCGCTGCTCCCTTTGTGTCAGAGAAGAGCCTAGAAGGATGTCACCCAGCAATAGACTTCTGCCAGAGTGACTTATTTTGCAAGTTGATCTTTGGGAGACCTCTGTCCAAGGCACATTCCTCAGACCTAGGCTAGAACTGGGTGGCAGGCTAGATTAATTTTCCTGGTGCTGCTCCTGGATACCATCTTTTCCAGGGACCTGAAGGAAGCCTTTAGTCGTTTCCTCTGGGTCATTTCTACATGAATCACCTTGTGGGGCAGCTCAGAAGGCTGGTGGCACAGAATAGCTCTTGCCATTGCCTGAAAAATTCACATAATCAGCAGTCATTTCCCAGGTTGCACTCAGGAAAAAGGCTATAATAATGCACTGGAAATTGGATGATTGGTCCTGGTGGTCTGCTAACGGCCTGGAGGATGTATAGAAAAATATTCAGATTGAAGGCCTTTTAAAACAACGGCACCAAGCTTTTTCACTGCAAGTCCTTTCAAAAAGCCTCGGTTCTGAGGCTTTCACACTTCACTTGGGGGATTAAATATGCAAAATGACACATTTCAAAGTCAGTTCCTATTAGGCTGATAGCCTAATAACTTACTTCTGTAAACATGTAGTATTGAGTCACATTTGCTATTGAAACTAGTCCATTAACGTTGCTTCACTTAGCAATGAGCAAGGAAGAGATGATACTCTCTCTATATATGTCGAGTGTTATCAAAAAATAGAGATGGGAATTAATTAGGGGCTCTCAAAATAGGAAGTGTTATATCGGCTGGTGGGTGTTTAGAGGATCAGGCCACTGATTTTTCTAGTTTTAATTCCATTCCCTTACTTTTAGTTATGCTCCCCTGAAGGACCTAAAATTTCACTCTTCTGTCCTAATACCCTTAGCAGACTGTTATCATGTTCTCTTAGTCGCCACTTAGCAAAATTATACTATTTGTAATGGCCACTGAAAGTGAAAAGTGGTAAATATTATTACACGAAGGATTTTTTGTTGTTAATAGTATGGAAAAATTCACCTGGTAGTTTCGTTGCTTCTCTCATATGTATGGATATAAATCAGTTGTAATTCCTAGTGAATAAACACTGAAAATTCTGCAGTAGTTAGGCCTTTCTTGTTGCATAGGCTTGGAAGCAAAAATTTGGTAGTGTGTTAATTCTAAGGAAGCTTTTTAATGTCCTATTCTTTTTTGGGATTAAGGATTTGGATGTTGATGAGGGGGAGTGAGCTTTTGTCATCAATTTTAGGGAGACATTTATAATCTCTCTTGATTGTATTTAGGTTTTTTTATTGTTGCTATTTTATTTTTTTTATTTCACTCATTCAAGCAGTCACTCTATGAAAGCTTTTTTTAAGTACTCCAAATCTATTCTGGTAATGAAGAAATGAATGTCAAGCAAAGCAATTTTTTCTAAATTTACAACTAATTCTCTTAGACAAGATCAAAACTGACATAAAGAAAATATCCTTTATATATATAAAAAAAACTCAAAAAACAACAAGCTGAATCTCCCCAGTTACATCCACTGGCATCCAGTACGGTGGCATTCTTAGCCATTAACAATTTGCCACAAGTAATCCCAGTCATTGCACGTCACATTTGTTTATCTAAAAATGAGAAAGCGTCAGTAATAATATTTTATAGGAATGAAGTTTCTGCAGCTATTGCTAGGTCCAACATGATTTAAGTTCTATTTCTAGACATGTTCTTAGCCTCCCATCCCACAGTCCCTCTCCAGGTAATTGGAATTTGGCCCAATGAAGCTAAAATAAATTTAGAGCAACTAAGATAATAAGATGCAATCCAAGAGTCTGAAAGGAGAAAGCTATTGCAGCAGAACTAGCTGGGTATTGAAGAGGTGTTGTATTCTTAATATTTATGTGGACCACTGACATAAGATTTGTCTTATCTGGGACAAACTCTACCTTCTCTTCTCTTTCAGCATAGTTTTGATTTTTCATTTTCATTTTGTTTTCCAGAGTAATTCTGACTTTCATCAGCCTGACAGCATTGTGCAAACAGCGTAACCTAGCTTTTATAGTAGGCTTGAAGAATCACTAGGTTATACAAGGCAAATCTTTGCCCCGCTAGACACATTTTCCTCTCTTTCTGCAAGAAGGTACTCAAAGTGCCCGTAAATTCTATTTACATTCTGGAAGATATCATGCTCTAGAAGTGTAGTAATAACCAGGACTGACTGTTCTGGGATGAGAGCAGCTTCGTCTGGGAGAACTTCATTTTTTTTTCTGCGCTGCTGTTTACCCCACAGTGGAAACAAGCAAGCTGTTGCAGTAGATTTAAACTTGCAATCCTACTTAGCCTTGTGGATAAATCATTAGGGCCTTATTCCAAATCTGGTTTTGTTGCTGCAAATCATCTGTCTGCATGCATGGCAAATCTAACCCTTAAAGATGATCTCAGATGCGGTCCACACAGAGTATAGACACGCTCGAGCAGCATAATAAATTAGGTTGTGACTGGCAAACAAATAGGTGACACTGAGTAAGACAAGCAGGTACAGCTATATCTACACCATGCTACAGAAAATGAGCCAGAGATAGCCGAGAAAATGCTTATGGGTTGATGTAGAAATATAGCTGTATCTACATAGTCTTGGCATTATTTTAACAGATGCTGAGAAACAGAGCTTGTTACTTTAGACACCAGTTGGCATTTAGTGCTTTGGGATGTTGATTAGTATCTCCTCATGACACTGTATTGTATGGTGTCAGCCAACCATTTCAAATCATTCATAGCTTCAGGGTCCTTACATTTTAATTTATTCTGTAGCATAAGCATGGCCTACATGTTCCTAACTGGGAAAATCAAAATGCCTACAATTGTGTCCTTATACAGACATTGCTTTCCCCATGGTGGAAGTTTTAACTATGTGGTGGTTAAGCCATTAAAATGTCTGTGTCTAAAATGCAGTTTTTTATCAGTATTTATACAACCTGCTCATACTTACAACTATCCTTTTTCATTGATGACGCTTTGTCCCTATTTTTCTAGTAAGCAAACAATTCTGATTATACAGTTTTGCTTTCTCTATATGAATATTTATATAGATAATAATCTAGGAATGACACTGTAATACTTAGATGTTAATCTGATGTGCTGTTGATTAGTGCCAACTGCTTGAGAATATCTGGGCTGACAAATTCATACTCTAGATAGGTAGGTTTTTTATTCATTTCCTTAACCTTAATTATACATGATTCAACCTTCTTTCAAAACAATGAGTACAGCATCCGGGAAAATAAGTTGGTAAATCAATAAATACTATTGCAATGTTTCTATAATTATCAAAGAAACAACAAAGTTCTAGGGCACACAACTAGGGTGAAAGTGTCCATGCTGTCTTTTTCAAAATATTCCTTCCACCTATAGTTACTTTTCTCTTGCATAAATGCTCCAAAAATACAGGCATTTCATTTTCTTTTGCTTAAGTTAGCACTTTTCTCTTTGAAGGCCCTCAAGGGAAGTGGAAACTCTGAATTATGAAATGCAATTTATGCTTGCCTTGTAAAATGCCAAGGAAACTGCTTTAAGACCATAATAACCCTTGCTGCTCATTCCATGAACATGCCTATAGAAAATGTTAATTTAATCAACAAATTATAGCTTAACACAGAGCAAGAAGTGTGGAAATACTGGCAGAGGAGGAGGAAAGGTCTCTCATAGTTTTTATGATTAATCATGAATCTGAGACTCTTTATTATTCTTGCATAAATGAAGAACTTCTAAATGGATTATGTTGCACTTCCCATTCATTTTATCTCCTGATTCACATCTACATACATGTCCCATCAAAATTTATGAGAAATCACTTAGGCTGACATGAATGCATTTTAGTGAAACTGTTGATTTTTTTTATTTTTGCTTGTCAGAGATGTTGTTTGAGAGGGAGACCAAACAGAGAGCTAGTACTTTCAGGGGAAACCCTGCAGTTTCACCCTGGTTTCTACCAGCATTTTTAGCCCGTGGATGCTGATCACGGGATGCCTCACACAGTCTTAAGTGTTCCCTGCCAAATGTCGAAGCAATGAAGTTAGAAATAGGAATATTGGAATGAAAAGGAACGGAAATAGATTTCTGTAAGTCAGCTTAAATATCCATTTGCAGTAGGGCAATATTACATTTTTTCAAAAGTGTATATTAGCTGATTAGATCACCTACAAATGGAGTGTTAATTAATAATACTCATAATACAATGCAATACAATTACATTAGCAGGAAAAGCTGTCCGATTTATTGTAGCTATGTCATTCAGGCATTAATCCTAAAGATAATGGACCAAATTCTGCTCTGCGTTTTTTTCTGCTTATATATGGAGTAACTCCAGTGACACAGTCTGGCTGTACCTTCACGTGACTGAATATGACTTTGTCCCGTTATCCTTTAATGAAAAGCTTTCTGAAAATACCTGTCAGTGAGGCATACTTGTCAAGTCATCTTTTTTGTTGATAGAAAGCCAAAAGACAAAATACTGGGTCTCAGCCCTGCAGTTTGAGATTTACATGGAGGAAAGCCATGGAGGGAAAGACAGTGGCTTAGAGTCAGTTTTATATGCCCCTAATGCTAAACTCAGGTAATCCTTACTTCACTTTAATTAATGTCCACCTACAGAAAATCTCCAGGTAGAAATTTTGAACCTGCAGCAGGTGTAATTCCAAGGACCAAAAGCATAGTTTAAATCTTAAATTAGTTTAGGAATCCTTAAGTATCAAAACAGCTTAATGCTTTAGCTGGACTTTCTCTCCAGCACAGCAAAAAGAATTGTATGAAACATTGTTCTGGCCCTTTGACTTTATATTTACACCTTCTCCTCTTCCTACGAAGCTGTCTGAACAAATCCCTTTGATTGTTGTGTTTGCAGTTCCTGTCATCTGGGTGTCATACCACTGAATGCAGTGGACATTGCTGATTCACTTTAAAAATAGTAACAGTTGAAAAGTAATTGGCGTCATTGTCATCCTGCCTTTAAAACATATGGATTTTAACTTAGCAGCTGGAGGGGAAAAAAAAAACCCAACATAGTTTTTAATAATTAATTTCATTTTCAAAAATGCGTTAACAAATTAACAGCTAAACTAGACAATTATCAAGATGAGATGAAAGTAAAAAATTGATATTCTGATTGCAAACAAATCTTTTTCCCTATTCAGGGATGTACTGTCTACAGTCAGCAGAGAATTATCTGGTTCTTGCGGAAAAGGAATTACAGCTCATACACCAAAGCTGAAGTCAGGTCAAAGTCCATCTGATTCCTTTGATACGTGACATGCCACCATGACTGACAAAATTAAAATAAAACTAGGCATATTTTTAATGAAAAACATGATTTACTGCAGCTGGAGGTTTTTATTTGGATTGTAAAGGGCTCATGCTCTCTGTAATTGCTATAACAATAGATCCAATATAAGAAAAGGATCTTGTTGCAAAACCCATGTATGCTATACAAAAGGACACAGAACCAGATGTTCTAACTTTTACTATGCTTAACATTTAGGCTAAAGGGCTGGGAGGAAAGGGAAGATGGAATAAATCAATAAATACAGTTATTTTCCAGAAAGAAATGTGTTTAGATGCAGAATAGATATACACCCTGCCTCACTCAGGAGAAGGAACCTGCAACAGTGTTGGGAGAGTAGGAAAGGGTCAGAGGAGTGATGGGGCCAAACATGAGGAGGCAAGTGATAAAGTGACCAAGGGAGCAATGTCTAGTGGGCATAAATGTATAGCTTCACACAGTCAATAGAAAATATTGATTTAGTGCACTCTGGAGGCTGCCGATGGCAGAAACACTCCAGTACAAAACAACATTACACACCGGAACCTCTTGGTCATCAAACTTTTATTCCAATACTACTCAAGTTGTATAGCCAACAGCACTAGTAATTAGTAGTTTTCCAATTTCTAAATTTTCATTAGTACCCATGCTAATTCATTTTTGTAGAGCGTATTGAGATTAATTGTCTATCTTATGAATCTTCTTTATTAGCATCATGCCGAAGGCACAGAATGGACCTATGCTTTGCAATGCAAAGTAAGACTGTCTCTTCCCAAGAGAGCTTACAGACTCAGCCCAGGCAGGCTTGGGGTGATAAACCAAGTAAAGTTAACAGCCTGATGTCAGCCAGGGTCCTATCTGGTGGCAGCTGAAGATGGGGAGGAGGGTACAGAAGAGAGAGGGAACAGGGAGTGGAAATCATGTGAAGCGTACAAAGGCAGGACATGGAGAACTGGAAAGGAATGATCCTGAGGTGAAAATACTGGGAGGGACAGAGCAGGAAGGATCAGGAAGAACAGCTGTTCAGTGTAGGACACAGAAAATCTCAAAAAATGTAGGCAGTTCTATGAAGAGTCAGGGGTCACAACTTTGACTGTTACTCTCTGCTGCGCTACACTCAAATTTTCTGTGTAGTTCTTCACCAACAAAGGCAGGCGTGAATATCTCATGTTATGTGTGAAACTATTTAATTGGGAAAAAAAATAGGTTTTTTATCCTGACAAAAACCCAAAAGAATACATTCCTCACTCTAAATTATCTAATTAGTATGTGCTGTAATCTGATTTTCTTATGACAAAGCAGTTTCATTACTTGTAATGTACACGTTGAGCACACACACAGTATTTCTGTGTAGGACAATCATTTATGAGATATGTATTTCAGATGTTCACATCCATAAAGGTGTGAGAGTACAGAAGGGGATAGTTTGCTTTGTTTTTCAGGGGACATTGTGGCTCCAAGATCTCCTTGGTGCTACAGTTAACTTGAGACCAATATTAATTTAAATGTAGCTAACTCAGGTGGACCTATACTCTACGGAAGACACAGTTAGCTTTGTGGTTTAGACATACCCGTAGTTTCTTTAAATAACAAGCTCTGTGGTGAACTACTAGAATTACGCCACTAATTTTCATATCAATGCCATTAGTTTGGGAATTCTCTTTCTTCACTGATATGTTACTCCTGCTTCTTGTCCCATTTGAGCTCTGTGGACTATGTAGTGTATGAAAGGTGTAAGGGAAATGCGATTTTGTTTACTGTATGCTGCATTTTTTAATTTAAGCAGGTAGGTTGGAAATGCCCTGAAGCAGCTCAAGATAAGCCAGAGAAAGTGAGTACCACAATGTGCTAACTCAGGCTCATGCCTGTATTGAACAGGCACTTTTTAACCTTTTTGATGTCTAAAGAGCTTTATACGTGTTCATCCCTCATTTTTCCTCCAAAAAGAAGGAAATTTTTTCACCTCAAAAGGAAAAATAAAACAAGTAAGGAAGATAAAAATATGTGCTTTTCCTATAGAACAATTGAAGGAACTGAATAACTGCATATATCCTCTGACAATAATATCTGGCGTGTAACATGAGGTATTTGCTCAAGGTATTTGCATGAATCCTGAGTGACCAGCTGGCACTTGTCTCTGGTCTGGCTTCAGCTTCCTGGAATGGACAATTGTTTTGCATTTGCTTAACTTACAGAAGGAAACACATATTTTCCCTTGCATGAAAGGAACAGCGATCTTTTGTTATTTGACAAGCAAGTCCCACAGATCTGAATGTGACTCTGTTTCTGAATTGATTTTTGATCCACCCGTCTTTAGAAAACTTCCCCAGTGCTTTTACTTATGTACCTATCTATTTCTTTATTTATTGTCTCAAGCAAATAACCCAAACCTTTCTGTTACACGTCCCCCAGCTTCACCAGGGGAGGCCATGACCATTCCCATCACTACCAGGATGCTTTTCAACGACAGTTCTCAGCTTGCTTTTGTCCATTTCTTCTTTCCTTCTTCCAGTTGCCATTTTTTGTTATACCCTGCTGATCACATCACAGGTTCCTGTGACAATTCTCAGCAGTGCAGCCGCACAAGTAGAGGTTGCTTGACTGAAACTCAAGAACAGTCTCCTGTGCAGCAAGGCATTCGCATTGCCAGGCCCTCCGGAGGATAGATGCCAGCACTCGTACTGAAACTCAGGCTTAATATTCAGTTGTGGAGCTGTAAGGAGTGGTGCTATGGTTTCATAGATCGTAGAAAGAAATAAAAGTATATCTAGCAGTGACTTACTCTTGTCATCGACAATTGCATTATTCCCTGGGGTAGCTATTGCACTCCTTGAAGCAGCTGAGATTTAAATACCTAAAGTAACAGGTCTTCTACCAAAGCAATTGGGAATTTCTGTTAGAGAATCACTATACCAATGTTGTTATTAATATTAGTCTTAATTGCATTGTACAAGCCTTGATTGCTCAGGGCTTGATTGTAGCCTTAAGAGCTCTAATCAACGATCAGTGCGTCGGAAGGAGTATACACGGGAAAAAAAGCATATTGTCTACCTGTGTTGTTTGTAGTCTTTAGATCAACAAGGAGTAGCTGGTGAGTTATCCCAGCATAAAGACAGAGGTGCCAAATTTAAAATGACATTGAGGGAGCTGCGTGAAAAAAGCTTGCCCTGTAGCCAGTACAAAACTGGAGGGATGGGTAGTCTGAGAGAAGGCAGGTTTTAAGGAAGGGTTTAAAACTGAGAATAGGATTCCTTCACAAATGTTTAGAGAGACTTTTTCAGCAGAGGCTGTAAAGAGTAGAAGTGTTGATAGGAAAAGCAGATGATCAATAGTGGTGCAAAGTTGAGGGCTGATATCTTGTTCAAATCACAAGTCTTACAGGAGTAGGGTAAAGTAAATGACTTTTTAAAGGCTGGCACTTTAAAAAAAAAGCTTGAAAGCTTGCTTTGGCTATGCAAAGGATCAAGCCACACATCATGGAGGGAATGATGCAATCAAAGCAAGATGCCAAAACCAACAACTTGAGTAGTGATGTCTGCATGGATTGAGATCGATCCCAGGCAGGTAGGGCCGTTGATCAGTATCAAGGTGAAGAAGCAACCACACTTCATATGTATTTATTTTTAATTCTCAGTGATGATATAGTAGTCAGATAGCAGCAAAATTTGTCAAACTCTGACATAGGAATGACAACCTGATGAATAGAAAATGTGTGAATTTTCTAAATCCTAAGTTATTCCCTCATTTAAAAATATGTGTTTCTTCACAGGGCACTGTCATGATTCTGAGTCTAGCTAGTTTTGCAGGATTTAAGATTCAAAGCTCTCTATTTTCACAGCATCTGTGTATGATAAGAATTTTTGTAATGGTTAGGTGGTGTGAGGTCAAAAAGGAAAAACATCTAATCCACAAAATCCAAGGCACTACGTGAAGCAGGGTAATTAACTTATACAGAAATTGTATTATGTTTGATTCCATTTCGTAGTGGTGAAAATAAGCTCAATCGACTGTGTCATCAAAATATGGACTTTTCTGAAGCAGCACAATACATGATTCATTAGGAAGAAATGGAATATTGAGTAAACACTGAAGCAACAGCTTGATAATTTTTAGAGTTTGTGAACTGCTAAAGCAACTACTTTAGCAATGCTAATTCAATAAGCAGACTACTGAAAGTAATGAAACTACTGGATTATAGTTTAATATAATGAATATAGAGAACACTGAGGTCAACTTCTGCATTTCATCTGGAAACTGCTGGACTCAAAACAGAGATTTACAGAACCCAGTCCAACTTTGCATGAGAGCTCCACACCTTTTGCTCATCTTTCCTCAATAACCATCCCAAAAGCTGACTGAATAAGGTTGAATTCCTACAGTGAGCAAAAAAAAAAAATCACACATAGTTAAAGGCTGTATGGAGGCACAGAAGTGCAAAAATATAGGCTTTAGATCGCATAGATGACCTTAATTTTGCACAAGAAACATCTGCATGTGTAAATTCAGAAGAGTTAGGTAGTGTATGTTACTGACACAGATATTCCAAATGCACATTTAAAAAAACCCCCTAAGCTAACCCCCCCTCCCCCCAGTGCTTGATAAGCAGAACTATTTACAGGTAGCAGGCGATTACTATCTTTTACTTACGTGTGCATGATAGGATGATTTAAAAGAAGTAATATTCTATTACTCAGAGAGATGTTGATAAACAAATGATGAAAATGAGAGCAGAACTTAATAATATGTGAAAGGAATTGCTTTTCCATAAGCATAACAAAAAAAAAAAAAAATTCAGTGATTTAGAAATTATATGTAAGTTTTCTCTATTATTTAACTTTCTTACATGAAAAAAAAAACCAACACCTTCTTGGCTGTAATAAATGTTCTCCTCCATGCATCACAACTGTTAGGGGAAAAATTGGTCTTAGGCATTTTCAGAATTTTTTAGCAGTTTTCAAGTTTCAGGGTTTCAGTTATAGATTTTTCCCCCCATCATGGATGTGCCCCATTAATCAAGTACACATTGTAATTTTGGGTCAAAAGTAGTCCCAATAATTTTTCATTTGATAAGAGTTATTTCTTTCAGTACTGTTTCCAAACTAGATCTGACCAATGTGCTGTGCATGTGATGGAAATTTCAGCTTCCTGTACAAAAAGAATATTTCTCAAGGACTGTAGACCATGCAGTTGCTTTGCAAACTGTATTACAATTTTGGGGTTTTTTAGAATTGCTTTAACAAGCAATTAGTGGTTATGTAATTTTGCCACCACTGAAACCTACTATGGCATCTATACTGATAAACTAATTCACTCCCTGTTTACCTTCAGGGTTCTAGCTTCTAGATTATTGTACTATAAACACATTATTTAATTCCCAGGGTCTAACATGTAGGAAGCTAGTTAGTTTCCCTTGCTACAAAACTCAGGAATAGGGCAGAGGACAGGTGTATTCAAATTTAAAAAAAAAAAGAGAGAGGAAAAAAAAGAAAAATATTTTAAAAATCAAAAGAAAAAAAGAAAAAAGACCCCTTCCCATTGACATAACCAGTTTGGCTTTTTACTAGATAAGTTTTAAGCTGATGTCAACATTTGGGCTAGGGAAGAGAAGAGTGATTTGACTTAGGAATGAGAGATCCTCCCAAACATCTGGCACTCTTTGGTCAGTGGGATTCTGCATGGGCCCCGGGTGGTTGGGTCATGGTCAACATGAATGTGCACCAGAAAAGAAAGCGCAGGGTTAAGCAGCGTCGGTCCCAAAAGTCTCAGTGAGGACTGATGAGCATGCAAACAGCATCTCTTCTGTTATAGTTCACATTTTATGAAAGAAGTGTGGCCCTACTGTAGCCTGTGAAGGACTCCCGTATCATTTCAGCAGGGCCAGGATTTCGGTCATGTATTTTGAGCTGGATGCTTAAACCCAGTGTGACAACCTGTAAGTGCTTCTCAGTATGAGAGCACCACGGTGTTATTTGGGGTGGTTGTGTGGAAGCAGAGGACGGAGCTGTCACATCTGTACCTTGCTGTACGAATAATAAGGCTCACCTTTTTATCACTCTGTACTCCAGCTGTAGTTGTAGTTGTAAGAAAGGAAGCAGCTACTCTTTTAATATTCCCTGCTGTAGAAAAGGAAGGGTTTATGAGGGGTGGGAATAGGACATAAGCCTCATGATTCACCAGCCAGACTAGCTGAGGTAAGTTGTTATTTTTTTTTAAGAGGCTAAGTAATTTACTCCTCACTCTGAAAAAGGAAAGCTGTTGCACAGGCAGCATTCTTGCTAAGCAATAATTAAATCTTTCTTTTCTTCCCGGGATGGTTGCTTCTTGGGGAATAACTCCTACGAAGGTAAGAGCTCCCGGTAGCTCCTCTGCCACTAACTAGTGCTGCCCATCTCAGTCTCGTCTTGCCCAGTGCTAGACAGGTTTGGCAATAAACAGGGACAGATCTCGACTTGCCTCAACTTCGGCGGGAGCTGAGGGTTCGTACGGGATGGAGAGGAAGGAGACTTTCAGCTCCTGTTGCATTTTTACTGCCATTCAGCAGTCGCCATGGCAACCCTCACTGCAGCACAGTCTCTTACGCATTGCATATGTGCGGCACGGGTTTTCTTTACCTCCTGCTTTTAAACACCATATTTGGGGTTTTTTTGGTTGTTTTTGTATTTTTTGGGGGGGTGTGTGTTTTATTTCCATTTTTGTTTTTTGGTTTTTTTTTTCCTACAGAAATTATGACTTTAATACTGATAATGAGCCTGCTGTGTTGCCAGATGAACACTTGGGTAGCTTTCCGATAGTCCTTTCTGGGTCTAAATCATGCACTAATGATCAAGTGTGTTTTTCCTTCACTGTTTCCTGAGGTTCGTTTATAAATGCATGTTGGTAGTGCTAATGGTACAGCACGGCTGTTTGTACTGCTAAATCTACACACAAACGAAGGACAATTAGGATGTATGCAGTCATGCATGATCATTTTTGGAGCCATTGTACAATATTTATGCTTCTTTATGCTTCATCTGTTCTGAATTACATGTCTCTTTCAGCCGGAGCCCCATTGAAAGCCTTGCGCAGAGGGTAAGGCTATTATTGTGCAGTTTATTCAGGTGAGCATTAATTTTGCAATATTGTTACCAACTTCAAAACTTCACAAACTGTATCTGCATGAGTACAGTTTACCCAGTACCCATGATGCACTGTCAAGGATTAAAAGAATATCATAGGGCAGCCTGAAGCAACCAACATCTACTTTTGGACATCTCGTAGTAGCAGTGACATTGCCCACGGGAAATCTCTTCTTTTTTACTGGTGGAACTTTGTCTCTCTGTTCCTAAGAAGTGCTCTGCAAGAGCAGAAAAGGAAGAGAAGAGGAAAAAGAATGAGAAGTAGAAAAATTAAAAAGAAGTAGAAAAAGAGAAAGAAAAAAAAAGAACAAAAGAGAAAAAGGAAAAGAAAAAGAAAAAAGAGAAAGAGAAAGAAAAAGGAAAAAGAAAAAGGAAAAAGGAAAAAGAAAAAGAAAAAGAAAGAAAGAAAACAAGAAAGAAAAAGAAAAGGAGAAAGAGAAAGAGAAAAAGACTTCAGAGTGATAAAAAGCCAATTGACAAATGACTAATGGAGAGTCCTTGGAAAGCAAATAAAAAGTTACATCGATGTTACCACATTGCTTCCGATAGCACATTTAAAGGAACTCAATCAAAGTGTGTAGACCAAGCATTTAACCTAGCCCAACCTTGAAATCAGTTCATCTCTTCCCTTCTCTGATCTCTTGATCCTGCCTGAGTGTTGAATATTGTTTCCAGGAATACATAAAAGGAAGGGATCCACGAGTGGACGGTGACATTCGAGGACTTAAAAGAACTGGGTATTTCCAAGCTCACTTTGTTTATGATGTCAGGTAAAACATTTAGTCTGTATCATGTAATGTTCCAATGGAAAAATGAGTTTGGAGTGTTTTACATCACAAAAATCATGTGAGGATAAAATTCATTAAAGCTCATGAAGCATTCAGCTAATAGAGTCATCAGCACAACAGCTTGGAAATAGTTTTACATTACAAAATGGCATTATAATTTATTAATATTTTTAAATAATATAGTTTTTCTGGTGAAATTTCCCAAGAGAGAAAAATTCTTTCCAGTTAATTCAAAGTGAACCGTGAAAGTAGCACAAGTCTTCTCATGAGAGTGCTTCTGTGCAGAGAAGAAGCTGGAAATCTGAAAACTCTGCAGCTGAAGAAAGGCTGGAACAAATGTCTCCTGTTCCCAGATTCATAATCCTGTCTCTAAATGATACCAAATGATATATCCGTATGTTAAAAAAAAAAACCTAAATGAGTCAGTTTTGTCTAAAAGGGTATCTTAGAAGCTTATATATGACAGGAAATTTTACAGACATGGGTTCCCACCTGATCCTGAAACTTAGGGTTACAGATAAATGCAAAGAGTCCAGCAAGAGACTGTCACAGAACCACCCCATTTTCCAGTCTAAATTAGGCACCCCTATAGCTTGAGTGCAGTGAGTATTGCTAAATCCATCCTTATGCAAAGACACCTATTCTCCTGAGGTACAGGATGAGAAACATAACTAACTAACTCAGGTATTTAAATTGCACCCCAGGAATTTTGAGTCATTTTGAGCCATTTCAATGATCTGGTCTGAAATAGCTTGCCCAGCAGTATCCTAGAAAAGGAGATTGAGCCCAGCTCTCTGACACCAACTGAGCAGTCACCTTCTGTTTGTACACTGTGCAGAGAAAACACACATTCATCCTAAAGCTGCAGCAAGTGACACCGGCTGCAACCTTTACCAAGGTGTTTTTGATAGAAAGCATTTGCCAAATAAGTAAACAAAACAGTAGTGTAGAAAGATGCTTTTGCTTTTAATGGGGAGCATGAGATGAAACAGTACCTGCCAAAGAAAGGTGGAAGAGAACAGAATGTTCCTTCAATTCTCCTTGTTTGGGAAGACATGATACTTTGCAGAAAGACCATATTCAGGAATTCAGTGTATTTTTTGTAAGAAATGAAGCAACAACAATAGGAAAAATCTTGAAAAGGAAAATTTACTCTTTTACCTTTTTGATTCTGTCCTTAAAGATAAAAGGTCTTTGTACAAATTACTTATTAGTGAAGATGGTATGGGAAAAAGTAAACTGTAGATACAGAAGAATAAAGCCAGGAGATAGATAAAGCAAAATAATTCATAGAAGTATGCCTAACAACTTTTCCTTTTGTTTGTTTTCCTGAAAAGTCGTTGTGAGCCTTATCAAGTCAAGTAACATAAGTGGTTCACTGCTAGGTCCCCTGACTGTCCACACAAAATGTATTTTATTTTGTTACTGGTATTTCTTTTGCAGTGAGCCAACCAGTTTTTTATGAAATGAAAGCTTAGTGCAGTTCTGAGGTAGAGCACTCAGGAGCTCTGCTGTGCTGAAAAAAAATTGCATTACTGTCCTAAAAGGTCTTGCATCCTCAATTTGGCAGACAATGGCACAGCCCTCACGTTATTCCATGTATCTGAACTGGAAAAACAACTAAACTCTGTTTTAGCAGAAACAATCTAGGGCAAAAGTCAGATGAGCTCTAGGCAATATAGTGAATGGAATCTGGGGGGTAACTCCAGTGATTGAATTCAGGTAACTAGCTCAGGGTAAGCTGAATGGATTTCAAGAGGCTACTGACTCTATTGATTCGATCTCCACAGAATATAAACAGAAGCTTAGACAGCTACAGTGCCTGCAGACATTTAAATTTTGGCATCATTAATTCGGAGCTGGAGTGCACCTAGGCACTCTCCTCTGCAGAGCAGTAGACCTCAACCATGCGGTCGCAAACCCCTCTGCACCTCTTAGTGGGAGGCCCTGGGCGGTCCCTGGGCACGTCTGTGCCGTTACCTCTGCTCCGTGGTCACTGCTCGTGGAGCAGTTTTGTCATAAGCACTTCGAACAGCTACAAGCTGTAATTGTGTCATCGTCCCGTCCCCGTTTAAATTCTCATCATGAGAAAATTTACTTCTTTTTCTGTTCTTCAGAGATTTCCTATGAAAAATCGTGAAGTGTTATTTTGGCATGAGTGGTTTAGATCTACAAAACCAAAATGAACACTTAAATCTATAGAAGGAGATGGGTGATCTTTAACTTTCTTCTTATAATGAAAACAAGTTTTCTCTCACATCAGTAACCTTTGTTTAGGCAGGAGACAGAGCTTTCTCTGCAAACTAAGGGTCATCAAAGTCATTATCACCTTGTGCTTTATATCAAGTTAATGCCTTGGACTGCTTTCACCAACACAGCAGACTAAATATTTTCTAAGACAAAAGAAAATAAAGAAGAAATGGAGAGAAAAGGTCTGACCCTTAGGAAACAAAGCATTCCACAATGCATGCACAATTTTTCCTGAGGAGGAAGGTGAAAAATAAAAATGAACTGCAAATGATGTGTTTTATTCATGTTGCTAATTCTTGAGTCTTAATCCAAGGGTTTACAAGGGTTTATCTGGAGCAATGCTACTGTAGAAAGAAAAAAAAAAAAAAAAAAGGAAAATAGTGGTGAAGAAAGTTGGTCACCCCATTTAAGTAGGTTCACTTCTACTGAATGATTTTCTACACTCTTTAAGGCTTCCTCTCTAATCCAAGAACAGAGAAAGGCTTTTTAGGTGCATGATTCAAAGCACTTACAGCAGGTTTTTGCTTTGAACTACCCTGTAAAAGAGCCTGTCTTAATGGGCAGCAGCAGAAGGAACTGGTCCCCAAACATGACTGTCTGAGTTGGGTGTCACTGGCTAGTACAAAGATGCCCCAGTGACAGCATGAAGTAAAACTTCCGCACCGATGAGTGACACAAACTATTATCCAATTTTCCCGAGGTGAGTGGCTAACATATTAAATTATAACACTGTTGGATATCTGCCCTGTGTGGTGTCGTATATTTATTCTTTTGTTTCAAGTCAGATAGTGTAGTTATTGCAGATGAGTGAGAAGCCTTTGAGTTTAAGTGCCAGAGGCTAAAGAGATTTTGCCTCAGGATAAAATACAGGAATTATTTAAGAACTGAAAAGTATTGTAAATTTAATAACAATCATGAATAAATTAAAAGAGCCTAATTAAAAAATAATAAAATGATAGGCTCTGTAAGAAAAGCCTGACTGTGGAAAGTGTTCTGGTCATATGGAACCATTTAACCTTTCCCATCCCAGTGCCCGCCTTTGAGATGATATCATTTTTTTTGGTTGTGCTAACATGGTGACTTTGTTTTGCATTTTCTTCTCTCATGAACTGCTGCAGTTCTCTAGTTCAGTTTGAATTATGTACATATTATACCCAATTGCTTCACCTTTCTCTTTATGGCAGTCAACTACAGTCACAAACAAGGAGTAACAAACAAAAAACCCAGGATTGTCTTCTGTTTCCCAGGATCTTTCTCCCTGAATGGACACAGATGCCAGTCCAGGAATTTGCTCCTGTTGTCTCATGCAACTGTTTCTCCATTAATTATAATTAACCGCTCCAAACTCTGTTTCTGACTTTATCTCTTCTAGATGCTTATTTACTCTGTCTTGCTGAGACACAGAGCTTCATTCTGTGTTGGGTTCATTACTCAGAACCCTTTACTACTCTGGCAGTAAGTGTAAAATGATGTATTGTTGATCACGCAGCATAGTAAAGTCCAGCTGTTTGGTAGCTGAAATCCAGAGTAAGTTGTCGTTCTTCCTATACCAGTGTATTTGGCCATTTCCTAAAATCGCATCTCACATTATCCCACAATTTATTTGCCTTCTATCCCGTATTTCTCATGTATCTGCCATTTACTTACATTCTGCCATCACACTTACTGTATATTCTTGCCCAGTTATTAAAGCTCTCATCCTGGAAAGCGCCCACATACCATCTGTGAATCAGCTGAATTTGGTGCTCCTTTCACAACGACGGTGTGCACCCAGCAGCAGCCAGAGCACAACCTTCCTGCTTTCTTGCACTTGGCCCAACGTTAGAAGCAGAATCATCTCGTCTCTCACAAGCAAATAGATTTTACCTCCCCATAGTTGCAACCTAAGTGGCTCATTTCAGACTCAAGTTAACCTACGAACACTATTTATAAAGGCAGAGCCGAAATGTGATATTTTAACATGTAACTAAAATGTTACTGCTGGCAGTCAAGGTTTTAAAATTCCAGCATGCAAGTGGTTGCATATGTTTAAGACTTACTGGCTTTTTGTTTGTTCATTTATTTTTGTGTGCTGACATGTTACGTGTCTTTCTTGAATTTTTTTCCTGTACTTTACTCTCATTCTAGAATTTCGAGCAAACTCCACTGGAAAGAACTACATATCCACATGTGTGTGTATATGTATACATATACATATATACCTATATCTATATCTATCTCAATAAGTATTTTCTAGGGAGGATCACTCCTGAAGAAGATAGAAAACAGCAAATAGACATACAAAACCAAAAAAAAAAAAAAAAGGAAAAGACATATTAAAAGATTAAATACAAAGAAACAGGATGGCATTTTTAAAAGATGAGATGTGGTCTCTACTTAGCTGAAAACTGAAAAAACTCCCACATGTACTTCACACAATGAAAACTGAATAGTTCCAAATACATAAATCTCAGCAGATTTAAAATATACTGAAATTTCACATTTTGTACAAATCCACAATGAGAAAGAAGGTGCTGAAGTGAGGGAATGATCTTTCAGTTTAGGAAGAAGCTAGACACACCTGCCGGCAAAAGTGTGCATATACTCATAAAAGATTTTATCACTGATGAATAATTCTCTCATATGATACCTACACATTCAAATTAAAAGTAAACATTTTGTGCTAAGGACCAGAATATTCTTAAGCTGATCATTTTGCTTATATATCAAGTATTCTGCTCCTTGGGGCTGTTTTGATGTTATTATTTGTTATTGTCTTCATAGCTGCTATTTTTAAAAGTCATGTGTTAACACATGTGCTGTTAAATAACTCCATATATACACACAATATATAGTTATTTAAGTAATGTAGTGTATGATACTTAGTACAGGCACTAACTTCTCCATCTAGAGTTCATTCCACCTTTACTGGAAAAAAACTACAAAAAAAGATAATGTTTTAACTCTTTAACCCCTTTTTGATATGCATTTAATCCCATTATTATAACATATTTTTACTGGAAAAACTACAGTGATTAATATTTTGCTACAATAACTCCCTAATGTCATATTCGCTAACAAAATTCTTAGTCCATCATTTCTCTGAAACAATCATAGTCTTTGAATAAGTTGGTGTACTACCCAACTGGGGCATGGCTTTTTGGCTGGATTTCTTTCTTGCCTTTCTTTCATTTCTTACAGGCAGAGAGATGGAAGGCTGACAAGAAGCCAACTATAAATCATTCATTTTCAAAATTATGTTTTGACCAATCTCTGGAACTGAGGAAATGATTATTGCAGCCTTTGGATGTGGTCTAAATTATGCCACAGGCTATGGTTCCCTCAGTGACAATACAACACCTGAAAACTGCACATTCCTGCCATTATTTTTTTATTACTCTGATAATCTCATCTTTTCCAGTATTCGCATCTGGAAAGTGATAGCCTGAAGGGCAGAAAGGGCAGGAGGTAAGATCAGAATTTTAGACTTTGATTTTACAGGCATTATTAGGTTCTGTGTTTTTTCCAGTCCTGTTAATAAAGTCACAGTAACTTCTAGCATATCCACAACAGGGTGGTTTTTCTCCAAGTCCACTCCGTAGATATTTTTCTAGCACAGCTGGAAGAACTTGTCAATGGAGATTCCTTCTCCTCCTTCTCTTGGCGTAAGTTCCTTCGGGACAGGATTGCCTTAAACACCAGCAGCCAGGCAGGGGTGCCGTAAGGAAAGCAGTGACTTGTGCTCTTATTGACCTTTGGAAAACTGCGCCTCTGGAAAGCCAGTACCAAAGTCTATAGCAGCAAAAATGAGACCGCACAAGGATCTATAAAAGACTTAGTGAGATGAATCTTATCAAATCCATGTGGAAGAGAGAAGCACAGTCTGAGCCACTGAGGTACCTCCAACAGCAAGATAGGAAATTACAGAATAAGGGAAAATGATTCCCACTGATGACCCAGGCTAGTCCAAATGAGCCCTCTGGTTGGGAGAAGTTGATTTGTTTTCTGTTTTTTCATTGGATATTAACCGCCTTTTTTTTTAGGTAGTGATGCTGGCTGGGCACGAGCCTGTTAAACACACATGAACTAGTTTTACTTATAAAGTAGATGCCAGGTTTTGCCAGGTGTGGAGGCACCAGCTGCCTTCTCAGGCAGACCCCCCCACTACTCCTCCCAGCTCCTATTAACCACTCTTAGCCCGAGTTAGTCCCATTTTAATTTCCAGCTGCTGGATTTTGTTATGCCTATGATTTTTATACTGTGGAAACATGTAGTAAAAGAGGTCTTTCCCTGCATAGGTACTTACAGATAATCGTAAATTGTCTTCTTGTCTTTTCCTGAAGCAGGTTAAGTAGATTGAGCTCATGTGATCTCTGTCTGCAAAGCATCTGTTTAAGAATACAAGACAGCTTTATACAATTTCTCAGAAATGTCTCCAATTTTTTAAAAGGTTAGACACCAGAACCGGACAAGGTGTTCCAGTAATGGCTACCTGATGTTTTCTGCAGACACGTCTCGCGTCCTTCCCCACTCCTGCGGGTGCCCGTTCCGATCTTGCACTCACATCACACGTAGCGTTCCCATTCAGCTAAGATGCTTTACCTGAGACAGGACAAAATATTAGTCAGTGTATTGAGCAGGTTGCACCTGTACTGCGAAGAGCTGAATGACATTTCTGATTTACTGATTAGTTTTACACTAATGCATTTGTTCAGAAGCAATAAAACCGTGGTAATCCAGAGGTAATGAAGTGCTTTCCTCCCCTCTCATGCCCACAACGTGCTAACACTGGTACTGCGCTATGGAATTCGGGTAATGTATGGAGATGGGTGTGCTGCACTCAGTGCCTATCATGTATTTGCATTTGACTTGCCGTGTGGGTGATTTAAACCATTGTTTGAATCCTAGCTACCTAAAAGTGGTGTTATTTAGGGTTGGAGGAGGAAGGGTTGCAGTTGGAAGCTCTCTGCTCTAAAGTAGAAGAAAGCATTTCACTTGCAAACGAATAGGCTAAGGGAACGGTTACGTTCCTTTCATCTAAGTCGCTACCTCTGCTGCTCACCACTTCCTGCGAGACATGTAATTACTTTGATTCTTGCTTCAGGCCACTACTGCTCTTTCAGTGCTACTCTGCAGCTGTTGGACTCCTACTGTACTTGCCCTATTATAATTCTTTTTTTTTTAAAATACCAGCAATAACTAGCTTATTACGTTAACACCGATTTCATCTGATGGGCAGCTCAATGTGAAACACAA
This sequence comes from Aviceda cuculoides, assembly GCA_035590195.1. Lineage (NCBI taxonomy): Eukaryota > Metazoa > Chordata > Aves > Accipitriformes > Accipitridae > Aviceda > Aviceda cuculoides. Next base: position 43,529,450 of record JAVJGG010000054.1, read on the forward strand.
AAGCTCTGTAAGTCTTACAGCCACATTTCAGCAGACACAGGGATATGTGTGTAAAGACTTAGGTTTGTCTTATATTTACAACTTGTCAAAAGGCAGGTGACGGGCACAAGACTTATTTTTCCTATAAGTCTAAAGTTTGGAAAGTTTTATACAGGTGTTCTACAAATTTTCCTACTAACTCATAGTGGCACATGCAGAAAGGTCCAATATTTATCCAATATTTATCTTTATAATGTATTCTGAAACTTAATATAGCTTGCAAGGATATGTGAAGCCAAGGCAGCAAGCTGAATTAAGGGAAAGAAATTTTAGGTTGCATATCACAAACCCACACTTAATTGTGAAAATTACTAGCTTCCTTTAAACTTCAGTACCTCTTATAATCAAGATGATCAATGATTCAAAATATCTCCTGTAATTTTGCATACACTGTCCTTTACAACTCGGCAAAGACAGCAGTTTTACTCACAGGATTCATGCATATAGACACAGCTATCTGTTTCCACGGACAAACTGGTTCTGCATGAAAATATTATTCTGTATATGCTCATGTTTATATCTCTTATGGGTTGAGGTCAGGTAGAATTATTCATGAAAGCTGTTTTAGGTGGCTTTAAGCTTATCTCTTTCCATTAACTATTCAAGGAACTTGTGTCTTCTTAAAGATGCTTAAATTAACTTTCAAAGGTAGCTTAAAGCAGATAAACATCTTGGCTGTCAAATTTAGTTATGAATACATAGTTTTCCAGTGACGTGGATTTTTTTAGATCTGGATCTGTGATCTGGAAGTTAAACTATCTACACAACTCCAAATTTCAGGATAATCAGTATCAGTTTTATGATCTGAACGAACTTTTTCTATGTTAATTGTGATTATGTGCTCATGAAAATGATGCAAGCACATAGGAACCCCTTGTTCAATATATTCTGGCTGCTCCACAGAAACACAATTAACTTGAAGCAATCGATAACCCAGGTAAATGTTTAATTCGCTTTTCATAACTGAAAGAGTGCAAAGCAGCCGGTGCTTCTTAAAAAAAACCCCCCTCAATACAGAGACATGAAAATAGACAGGTCCAGTTGCTATAAATCAAACATAACCTCAGGAAGGCAGACAGCAACATTGCCTAGAGGCAGGACACTTCTGTTCTGTTCCAACCTTTTACCTAGCCTGAGGCAAGTCATCTCACTTGCTTTCCTTCATTTCCCATATGCAAAACACTGTAAACACGGGCTGTCCATTTTGTTGGGAGTTAAGTCCTAAGCATGCACCGTAGGTGTGGAGTTAGGAGGGGACTCGTGTGTGCTGTTACCAGCCCTTTGCCCTGGACTAAGGCTTTAAAGAGCTTGACAGCTCTCACAGTATAGGCACCAACATACAGATCTTCACTTAGAACGCTTCAAGGTCAATATATGAGATGTGCTATATGAGAGCTACATACACTTACCCTTAACCTCTACATTCTGGAACAAGTGGATTAAGCTTTCTATTTCCCATGCAACCGTCATTGGTTAGTTCTACTGGCAAAACATCTGACACGTTTTAAACAATTTTTAACACTCAGCTAAATTATCTCCTTATCTGACTAGCAAATAACTGACCTGGTAAACTTTTCACTTGCTCCCCTTTGGTGCAAAACTAAAAACATTATTTAAAATGTGGTTAGTTGTCCTCTAGGAGCAAATGAATACAGAGTATTGCCGAGCAACTGAGTATGAATGGATTCCTAAAAAGTACCTGATGTTTCATACATGATGTGTATTGCTTTAAACTCAGTTATAGTCTCGTTCTCACTTTTTATATTCCATTTTTTTTTTTTGCAAAACAGGAGAAAGCAAAGGATTTTTGTTGTTTAAAGTACACTGGTGATGTGAAGTTATCAGTAGACACTACAGTCATGTTTATAAAAGTGGCTATTTAATCATCTTTGCTTCCCATGTATCTACTGTAAAGAAATATATTTCATTTTAAAAGAGCAATTAACTTGTGCAATCACTATATACAGTACGACTGATTCTGCTCAGTGCTACATTCCTATTAGACTCTAGCTGAATGCAATAACTACCCCAAGGCTGACATATAGCAAAGTAAGAAAATGTTTTTATTTCAGAGGAATCTGAACAACTTTCAATTTCCAAATGATTAGAGCAAAGATGCTCACTCTAAGGAATTGACACCATTAGTCATACATTTTATTTGATTGCTTTTCTTAATAAGGCTCTTCGTAGTGCTTGGATTTCCCTTTTCTAGTGAAAGTAGGGATAATTTAGGTTCAGATATGACTCGATATGGTTGCTGTTCACAAACATACAAATATTAATCCAACAAAATCTTATTTATTGTAGCTGACAAATCAGGCAGAAGAAATCTGTAATGAAAAATGGTGTTAAATTTTATGACTCTGAAATCGTCTCATAAAAATTTAAAGGGCAAAAAACATAAGGGTCAATGGGTGTCATTAATTTTATCTTCATCTGCTGCATTGTATTGGTTAGTATTAGTAGGAAGGTCTAGCAGCTACTGACCAGAAATGAGCAGAATGAGTAGGCAATATAAATCTTTACCTGTATATAACTATGAACTATAAGTTCTCTCTGCCTTATATATAGAATCATAGAATGGTTTGGGTTGGAAGGGACCTTAAAGATCATCTAGTCCAACCTCCCTGCCATGGGCAGGGACACCTTCCACCAGACCAGGTTGCTCCAAGCCCCATCCAACCTGGCCTTGAACACTGCCAGGGATGGGGCAGCCACAGCCTCTCCGGGCAACCTGGTCCAGTGTCCCACCACCCTCACAGTGAAAAAGTTCCTCACATCTGATCTAAATCTACCCTTTTGCAGTTTAAAGCCATTACCCCTTGTCCTATCACTGCCTGTCCTTGTAAGAAGTCCTTCTCCAGCTTTCTTGTAGGCCACCTTTAGGTACTGAAACGCTGCTAGAAGGTCCCCCCAAAGCCTTGCCTCCTTCTCCTCCTCTCCTCCTTTCCCCTTTCTTCTCCTCTCTTCTTCTCTTCTCTTCTCTTCTCTTCTCTTCTCTTCTCTTCTCTTCTCTTCTTCTCTTCTCTCCTCTCCTCTCTTCCCTTCTCCCTTCCCTTCCCTTCCCTTCTCTTCTCCAGGCTGAACAACCCCAACTCAGCCTGTCCTCACAGGAGAGGTGCTCCAGCCCTCTGATCATCTTCGTGGCCTCCTCTGGACCCGCTCCAACAGGTCCATGTCCTTCTTATATTGGGGGCCCCAGAGCTGGACGCAGGACCCCAGGTGGGGTCTCACCAGAGCGGAGCAGAGGGGAAAATCCCCTCCCTCGACCTGCTGGTCACGCTTTTTTTGATGCCGCCCAGGATACATCTGTGTCCATGGCCACATTCACATCTCAGCTGGTTGCTCCAAGCAGCCTGATCTAACTTTGGTGTTGGCCTTTCACCGTGCAGGAGGTCCCTGCCAAAAATGTTTCTGTGTTTCTGCTTCTTGGGAAGGGTGTGCGTGGTCCTAAACCTGGGAAGGGTAAGAGCAGAGCTTGAACGACGAACTGATCAGTGGGGCAAGGGGGTCTGACCTTCTGCCAGAAATTAAACGTAATCAAGGTGACTTCTTGCTCTTGGTTGGGCGAGGCTTCACCAAAAGAGCTGCAAATGTGAATCACAGAATCATGGCATGGTTTGGGTTGGGAGGTACCTTCAAAGATCATCTAGTCTAGGCTAGTGGACACCTTCCACTAGAGCAGGTTGCTCAAAGCCCCATCCAACCTGGCCTTGAACACTTCCAGGGATGGGACATCCACAACTTCTCTGGGCAACGTCTTCCACTATCTCACCACCCTCATCATAAAGAATTTCTTCCTCATCTCCAACCTCAACCTACCCTCTTGCAGTTTTAAGACCTCAAGAAGGTCTCCAAATGGTCACTGGTAAAGCACTCGCAGGTTTTTAAAGCTGAGGGAGACCTTTCTCCAGCCCGGGGGATGCTCTTGCTGCCTTCCAGACAAGTTTAGAGGTTTTTCTTTTTTCCGATGGAGGTTCCATCCTGGAGGTGAATTTGGTTTATCGAAGGAGGCAAAAAATAACTGCCGATTTTTATCGTTCCCCTCCCAGAAGAAGAAATGTGTAAGGAAACCCTAACTCTGGTGGTGGGCCACAGCATAAGAAGAGTCCAAAGTGTCAAGAAAAGTCCTAAGAGTAGAGAGAAGTCCTGACGACCCAGGGGTGCAACGCTTCAATATTAAAAAAAAAAAAAAAAAAAGTGAATATGCTTGATTTTAATAGGGTTTTTGTTATAAAGACGTGTCTGCTGAGATGCCTTCTTTGGTCCTCCTGCAGCTGGGGGGACCGTGCCCTGGTTAACTGGGGGAGTTCCATCCCCTGCTGCGGGCACTGGGAGAACTGGGTTCGGAGCAGAGATTTCCCTCCAAGGATTTGGCTGGCACCCTGGGCGGTGGTCGGGAGCGCGGGTGGGGGTGACATCCCTGCCCAGCCAAGGGAAGACTCGGGGAACATGGGGTTGAAATCTAGGAAATCATGGGAAAAGCCACCCCATGAGTTGGGGTATCCGAGTTTTCCAGCTTAGCTTTTCCATCCAGGCAGGATTTCCCGGGGTTGGGGCTGGGGGGGGCAGATATGGACACGGACCACCCCAAGCATCTCCGTCCGCTGGGTGCTGGCTGCTCCCTGATGATATTAATGAGAGGTTTGCCCCTTTTTTCCTTCCTTGCCACGATCGCTGTGGGAACGGAGGAATTTTGGGGTCTGGGGAGCTGCCCCGACCTCTCGCCGCGGCATCTGCCGTGGCCCCATCCTGCCGCGTCCGACTGCAAATAGCAGAGGCGTGAGCAGCTGCTGGAGATAATCCGGGGCCGGATCCTGCCTAAATCCCTTTCCCGGGCTCCGTCGCATCCCTCCGAGCCGAGGACTTTGGGTTGCGTGGCCACTGCCAGCATCTGGCTCCGATTTGGGGGCGATAAACCTGAAATGGGGGAAAAAAACGTGAAATTTGAGGCTGGGGCTGGGTGGGGAAACTGAGGCACGGAGAATTCGCTCCCCTCCTGGCCCCCCTTCACCAAGAGCATCTCCGGGAGCTGCAAAGCGGCTCCTGGGCGTCTTGTCCATGGGGCTGGGGACCCTCTGGGCTGGATCCGGATCCGGCCCTTTCCCAGCCGTCGGGAGCTGCGTCGGCAAACAAGCCCATTCCCGGGGGGTCCCCGGACCCCCCACCCTCCCCAGCCCTGAGTGAGAAGCCGGAGCAGGGTCAGCAGGGCAGACACCCCCCCTCCCCAAAAAAGAAAAAAGGGGTGTCAGGGTGCTGTCCCGCATTGCCAAGGGGATTTGGGGGGAAGGAAGCGCCGGGTGCCGGCACGGGGAGGCCGACGCCATCGGCGTGGTCACGGTCCCCCGTGGGAGCGGTGGCCGACGTCACCATGGCCGAGCCCTACAAATAGCGGTGCCCAGCCCAGTCCGGCCACCGCTCCGGCCGGCCACCACCACCACCGTCACCCGCCCGGCCAGGTGAGGCTGCCCCGACGGCGGGGTGCTGGGTGGGGGGGTGCTGGGGGCACGCGGGGAGCCCGGGGTGGGTGGGTGGTCCTGTTTGCCCCGACTCAGACCCTAATGGCACCCCCGGGGGGGGGGGGGGTGGTGTCTGTCCGTGGTGGACCCAAACCCCAGGCAGCACCCGTGGTTGCTCAGCCCCTCCAACATCCCCAAACCCACCCCAGGCAGCACCCATGGGTGCTCAGCCCCTCCAACATCTCCAGCCCCAATCCACCTCAAAGACCACCCATGGGTGCTCATCCCCTCCAACATCCCAAACCCACCCCAAAGAGCACCCATGGGTCCTCATCGCCTCCAACATCCCCAAACCCATCCCAAAGAGCACCCATGGGTGCTCATCCCCTCCAATGCCCCCAAACCCACCCCAGGCAGCACCCATGGGTCCTCATCCCTTCCAACCGCCCCAACCCCATCCCAGCAGCCCCCCCCAAGGTGCCCACTGGGTTGGGTGCCGGTGGGCCAAGGCCCCCTCTGTCCTCGGGGGGGGGGGGCGGGGGGGGGGGGGGGGGGGGGGGGGGGGGCGGGGGGGGGGGGCGGGGGGGGGGGG
>JAVJGG010000054.1:43544581-43559715 GCA_035590195.1 Aviceda cuculoides
ATTGCATAGTATAGTTATCTCTGATTAAAAAAAAAAAAAAGAAAGTGCTAGGCTTGATGGAGCCAGAGATCTCTTTTGGTCCTGCATACTTTTTTCTTGATGGCAGGTGAACTGCTACAGGGCTGAATTTTGATTTCTGTAAAGTAAGGTTAAATCTTCAAATTTTTTTCCTGCGGTTAACCAAGGTGTCCCAGGATGTATCTCCACGGTAATGTTTTCCTTCTTATTTTACTGCTTGGTAGTGTCTTCAAAATCATTGGGAATTGACTGAAAAAGTATATGTGCCATGGGAATGGAATCCTGGTTTTTATGCTATTCCAATGCCTTAGTCAAGAAATGATTTTTTTCCCTGACACATTGTGGTTTTAACCTTAAAACCCAACTCATTCTTGCTGGTAGAGTAGATGTGTACAAGTCCATCTTTGCATGTTCTCTCTCTAAGACAGTCTGTCTGCGATAAGCACAGAGCCTCACCAGCTATTGAGTACCATGCTGTAGCACTTGAAATTATTCAACAAAGCCTTATTCATCCTGAGTAAAAAAGTCTTTAAAGAATACAGGATTCTATTATAAGCACAAATAGTTAAGGTTATTTACATTGGCTTCTCAGAAATAGTGTGTGGGTTTGCTCAAAGTACAAGCTGGGGTCTCTTCTAATAATTTTAGATACTATGATGTCCTTTGTGCACCTATCAAAAATTTCAGCGCTTTCTTCAGCTCTCAGAAGCAGTGCACTTTGAGAGATTTTGTTCAAAGTAGAGAATATCCTACAGATAAACAGATAAAGCAGGACCCAAGCAATTTCTGTTTTTCTTTGTGATACCATTGATTTTAAAGCAGCTCAAGGCTTTTACTTGTATGAAAAGCTTTTGAACTGTAGTGTAAATTCATTCTTATTTTGTAGGTCTTGAACAGTTTTGTGTAGGGACTTAAACAATGAGTTCTGCATTAGCTGCTTTACCCATCTAAATGTGTTGGTGTCTTAGCACAAGCTAATCTGTTAGGCTTCGAAACGCCCAGTTTAGAAACCTGAAGATGATAGTTTTATTCCAAATATCTTGAGATCTCTCTTTCTTGTCACTAGAAGAAGGCTACATGACTAAATTATAGTAGATTCTAAATTTTATCCACCTAAAGTCAGAGGAATTCCAGAGGCTACCCAAGGCAGACCAGTTATTTCAGTTCATGTATTTTTTAGAGCAAATAAGTGGTTTTTGCTTTGTCACCCATGAAACACTGGAACATTTTCAGGGTCTATGACAGGTTAAGAAGAAAATCAAGCCTCATGTCTGTAAACACATACGAGGAACTACAACTTCCTTGGGAAATGTTTGGAAGGTCAAAATCCGAAGAAGTATAATACCATCTATATCACCAAGACACCAAGCCTCAGTGTCATTAAGCTGACAAATAAGTCAGTCATTTACTATTTGCTTTTCAATGTTTGTGTTTTTAAAATATCACAGAAAGACTTGACAGGAATCCAGAATATTTGACAGCAGGAAGCATAAATACATGTTCTTGTTGGTTTCCTTTAAAGTCTTTTTCACATTTTAAAATTGAAAACTCCCTAATATTATGCCCCATCTAAAATAGCTAGTGGTCTTTCAGGGTTCTTTGCCCTTATTTAATTTTCTGAAAGGTATCGTCATTGATTTGCTCTTTGTGACACAAGTATAAAATTATTTAATTTGACTGGTAGGTGAGAAGAGAACATGGAGGTATTTCACAAGTCAAAGCTTTTCTATTTCATTTAGAAGATACTGTTTATAGCTCTTACCTTGAAACAGCAAAATACTTAAAATTCAAAACTCGTGCTTCAGAATGGGTTTGGGAATTAATTTTGTTATCGTCTTCGATTCTTGTTGTTAAAGCAATCTAGGAATTGAGAAACGCATTAGCTTAACCCTAGGGAAATGCATATATATGCTAAAAGAAAGCAGAAGGCTAGAGAGATAACGAATGCACTAAGGGGCATATTTTTTTCAACTGTATCTCAAAAGTTATTTGGTACTTTGAGAAAGTAACCCTCACCATTGGTCCAGCCAACAGATTAAATGGGCCAACAGACCAGTTTATTTTATGTGCAAACCTGTCAGTCATCCACTTTCTGGTACACGCTTTGTAACAGAACAAAAGGGGGCTCAAAACAAGTGTTTAATACTATTTTATCTATGCTAGTTGTCATACAGCTGGGAACATGAGAAAAGTAAGGCATTTATAGTCTACATTATTTTTTAAAGACTGTTGTGCTTGTGACACCAAGAACTTGATCATTAATTTTTAACACTGTACAGGAGTGGGAATCATGCTACAACTTTCCTTCAAAGAGCCTAATGATACACGTTAGATTCAGTGCTGAAAATTGGTCATGGGCCTTCTTTTTATCTGTTGGTTATCACTGAAGACAGGATGAAATGAGAAAAACAAACAAACAAACAAACAAAACAACAAAAAACCCACCTTCAGTTCGATTGTGTATGGTGCTAAATTTGAATTTCTTTGGTATTTTATGTCCTTTCAGATTTTCGGTATGTATATGACTTGGTTATTTGTCTGTAATGACACCTCCAGTCATATTTTTGTCTGTCATCATCAACTTTTGCTATATATAATGTACCAAAAGTTTACATTATACTGGTGTGAATCTTTTACACTTTTTGGTCTGGAAACACAGAATGCAGTGGCACCATAATAAACAATTAAAGCCCTGTCAAGGCCTATTATGAAATGGCCCATATTTAGGGAGCATTTCTTCTGAACCAGAAGATAAATCTTTGATTTCAGGTCAGCTTGTGGCTTCCCAAAATTGTGGTGGAACAGCACCTATAGTGAAGTGTTAAAGCATTCTTTCTGAATTCCTATTCGCATGTTTATTCTAACTATATAGACACACTGAAAAAAAAGGGGGATTACATCCTAAAAAGGTGTTTCCTCCATATGATTACAAAGCATAAGGTTCTGGCATTAGGCTTATATAATTTGATGGAGTCATATTTGAGGCAAATTAACTGACTAAGCTTTGTAATGCATGCTCTACCCAACATCAGTTTAGACATTTGGGGGGTTTTTTTGTTTTGATTTTGTTGTTTGTTTTTTTTTTAAATTGCCTTTAATTTAATAAACCATCACCTCAAATCAATAAATATTTATAAAGGTGATGTGAATTTGCAGGAAACATGACATAGTATTGGCTTGACATGCATTCAAATACCCTTTTTTTAATAAAACTGCAAGATTTTATTTAATACCAATGTAAGATCTGTTAATGGAACAAATACCTTTCTGCATTGTGGTTCATTCAGATTTATGTGGCTTTCTTCTGGCATGTTTTACAGAATAATCTTTCTCACTCCAAGACTTTCCTTTTAATCTCTGTGTTACTAAGCACTATTTATTGCAAAGCTCTAAGCATTCGACAGTAAAGTCATTTGCTTTGGTGAGGACGTGTTTTCCTTTAATTTCATCATCAGTTTCTGCTTGTGATGAAAATCAGCCCAGCATTTTCATGAATAAAGTTTTGCAAATATCTGGTGAAATCCTGGCCTAGAGAAGTCAAGGGAAAATTCACTTTATCTTAAACCAGAAGAGAATTTCATCTATTGAGTTTCAGACTAAGGAAATCCATTGCCATAGCCATAAATTAGTCATACCTCAAATAGATCATGTAATTTTAGCAATTCCACGCTAGCTGTGTATGGAATTAAAGCATGTGGTTTAAAAATATGTCCAGTCTTGATGTAAAGACTTCAAGTGACAGAATCACATCCCTTGATAAACTGTTCCAGTGGTTAGTTAGTGTCACTGTTGAAATATGTGCTTTTGCTTGGATTTGGCAAGCTTCAGTTTTCACCCACTGAATCTTGATATCCCTTTATGTAGTGGATTAAAGAGCAGTGCAGGAGCCGACAAGTGGTCCAGTGCATTAGTTTCCTTCCCTCTACTTTGCAGGCATTGATTATTGCCCATTAGTAGTAGCAGGATATACTGTAACAGATCTAGTTAAGTTTCTTCTGTCAGATACTTCCCATAAGGTTGTGTGAGGTCCTAATCTAAAGGAGGCCTGTGCTATAAACTTCTTTTAGCCTCTATGCCATAGTTAAAGGCAGAGATGCTCCAAGGTTGCAGTTTCTTTTTTCACCAAGGAATTTTTCTACTGTACTTTCACTAAGCTTGGATGGTCCTGCCACTACAGCAGTCTTTCCCACTACAAAGGAGTGAGTCTTTCTACCTCCTGTCTAGAGCTCCCTGTGGTGCCTTTAATTTTTTTTCCTTTTTAAAATCCTTCTTTGAACCCTTAAACTCTTCACATATCACCTCAATCTCTCTGTCCTACTGGAAGTATTTCTGGATCTCCAGTCCCTTCTTTTCAGGCAGGTAAGAAAAATTTAGTATTCCTGGCTTGTTTCAGGTGCACTAAATGACCAGTCAAGATTTAGTGACCAGCTACTGCCACTAGTTTGACAATAACGTAGCACAGCCATTATCAGCAGTATTTGGCATGTACTCGCATAAATGTATCCAAGATTATAATAGGCCCATATCAGCAGCTTCAGAAGACTGACCAGAATTCATTAATGCGTAGTCAGAACTCTCAATTCATCATGGTGGGGCAGAAACAGGAAATTTCTCCCCTGTTCTATGATACATAATTGGGTGAATATATCTGAGATTCTTCCAGAACAACAGCCATTTTAATTCTCTTGCAAAACTTGTCCCAGCTTTATAGCTGCAGTGACTTGGAGATGTAAATCCTATAGCCCTGTAAAAAAATATACTCTGCGCTTTGCTTTGGAGGACATACTACAAGAGATTGAGTGAACTGGATTTGTTTTGCCTTGAGAATGTAAGACTAGCAAGAGATCATATTGCTGTCTTCAACTACCTGATGGGAGAATATAGAGGTAAGACAGACCTCTTCTTGGATAAGCACAGGGAAAAGACAAGGGACAACAGACACAAATTGAAATCCAGGAAATTCCAATTAAATGTGAGGAAAAGTTTTTTCTCCATGACAGCCTGTCAAATCTCCACCCTTTGAGATATTCAAAGCTTGAATGGCCAAGGTCATGTGCGGCATTTGGACTTGCTTCCAAGGGAGTTGAAGCAGACACCTTCACAGGTCCCTTACAAACTAAATTCGTCTGTGATGCCATGATCATCTTTTTCTGAATTCATTTTCCTGTGTCACATTTCTTGTGCATGGTCTTTCTGTATTCAAAAGTAGCTACAGCATTTTAAACAAGAAAACAGCCCTGTGACTGTTGGTGTTGTAAAAAGTGCTCAGTGGGCAGCACAAGGCACTGCTGTTCCGTTTACCTATGGATGGGCTCATCGTATGTCCCACCTCACCTCTAGCAGACCACCATGTAAAGTGGTGTATGCTTACTTCAGGCTGAATATTACTTAGAAATCTAAGTGTAAAAGATAATCTATTTATATTGCCTATTAATACATGATTTAGTTAATATGTATTAATCTACTGATGGCAAAGCAGCTTTATAGAATTTTGATTTCACTCCAACTCTCTCTGTTGAAAGACTCCTAATTTTAACTTATTAAACTAGCCTACCAATGAACCAACCAGTAAAATTTTTTTTTGACCTTTTCATTTTCTTGTTTAGTGTTGTGCCAAAGCACTTTGCAGAATATTTTAATCAAATATAGGAGCTTGTATAATTCTTAAGATTAATAGTTTGCATTTTCCAATACTGTAACTGCCATTATGTTAACAAACATTGAAATGTTAATTACAAGAGTACATTACGTGACACAGACCTTAAATATATATTTCACTGAATAAAAATGTAGGGCTTTTCCAGAACCGTGAAGCAAGGGACAAAAAGAGTGGACAATAAATAACTACACACAATAATCGCAAGGCTGCATTTTTCATAGATTCATAGATTTTAGGCACAAAAGACACGAATGTCATCACTTCAGCTGCCCTGCAGCTTAAGAGGCTTCAAATTTCACCCACTGGCTCTTGCATAGAACCAACAACTAGTCGTTCAAATAAGACATATATAAGTTCAAATAAGACAACATTCTTTCTTCAAAGAATATCCAGGCATTATTTCAAAACTTCTCATGATAGAAAATCAGCCATATCCCTAGGTAAATTCTTCCAGTGGTTAATTATTTTCGCAGTAAGAATGGAGAGGATTGTTTCACGCTTGGATATTTGTAGCTGTCTAGCAAAACAATGAAGGGCTTGTCATAGGTTCTTGTCCCAAAATGGAAAAAAAAGTAACAGTGTCTAACTACCCTTTACTGCATAGCCCCATCATTCAGGCTGTCTCCTGGGAATGGAAGATCAACATTTAATATTCTCAGCTTGCTGAGAGTGCTCTGTTCGTACAGTGAAGCATATTTTACTCCAGGGTACTTGCAGTCTTTCCAGTCGGTGCTGGTTATTAAGCCAATGTGAGAGATCAAGGGGAAATAACTCCATAAATTAGGGATTAGGAACTAATCTAGAATGCCAGGATTTGAGTCCTAATTTCGATGAATGTGTAAGCACCATGAAAGCAAGTGGAGCACTGTCAGTAGGATAACTTCAGAGAAAGGCACAGCATAACCACATATTGCAAGTTAACTGGGATCCACTTGGGAGTAATGAGAGATCTAGGATTGAATCTCCACAGGTAGAGAAGAAAATTGAATTACCCGCCCTACTTCTTGTTTGAGTGCCTGAGACAGTGGATTACTGACTAAAAGATAGGTGGTGTTCCTTCCTTACATGTGTCCAGTTGGTGCCGCCAGAGTTTAAACCAGGTCTAGACTGCAAATTTCACTCAAAACTTAGTTGGCTTCTGTTTGCAGGTAGGGAAAGTGAGAGCTATGTTTCATCTTTCTACACTGAAATATGGAAGCTCTCAACATGAAGCAGAAATTACAGTAAAAGCATCTATTAGCTGAAATTTAGACCAGGTTTGGTAAAGAGTATTAAAAAGTCATGTAAAGCAGATAAAACTTTGACAGTAACATGGTCCGGGAATGATTCTTTGCTGTATTATTAGTCAAGTCTGATATAACAGATTTCAGTGTAACTCCATGCTTTTTCTTTTCTCTCACCGAGTTAATTTTAGCACAGTCCGTTAGATTTCAATTTCATACATGTATGAGGCAAAGGCTTTCTTTGCACACAGTCTTGAAAGTACAGATGTATTAACTGTTTCTGAATTGACACAGTTCTCAAAGCTTATGTACAAATTGTGCTAAGCATTTAAGAGAAGCCCCATATGAATTGAGTATATAGTTCTTATTCATATATATGACAGAAGAACACCATCTCTGTCTTTCACAAATTTGCCTATTTTCAACATGTGTCTGTAAAACAGAGGGCTGAGCTGCCTTTTCTCCATTTACCAGTCTCTCTTTTCTAATTAACATGAATGTACCTTTAAAGTTCAATATACATTCTTGTATTTGAAAATAATGTATGTTTCCAACAGAATTCATATGTCCTATGGGAGTAGAGGACTATATGTTTAATGGGCTGAAACGACAATAAATAGTAAGAATAAATAACACATTCTGCTTTACCTTACTGTTGCATGAGCTATTCAAAACTTAACAGAAGTATTCTGGACTGAATAAGCTTTCAGCAGTGCAGTGTGCATGGAATTCATAAATAAGAAGGATTCCAAAGCTGTATAGAAACAAAGTAAAATGTCCGTGATCCATGAAGATATGTTAGATACTGAAGTAACCCAAAATTTGACTTAACATATGATGCATATACACCCCATATATGCATATATATACACCATTTAAATATAGTGAAGTCCAACTGAATGTAATAAGACTGATTACCTTTCTTACCCTAACCACTCTGTAGAATATGATAATGGGAATCATAGCTCTACTTTAGAACTCTGAAAGGTTTTCTTAAAAAAAAGGACATTACACTCGAGGTTTTTAGAGTACATTTTCCAGAGCCTTATTACATTATGAAAGGGGACAATTATTTTTTTCCACAGTAAGATCTTGATGTTGTCAGAAAAAAGAAAATACAAGACAGACGATGGGCCACAGATTATTGTACAATGAAAAAAACCTAAAATGTGGGCTTCTCTTAATAAGAAATCAAAGAAAATATATTCTTTGTTTTTCATGTAACTTAAAACACTTACAGTGTTCTCTCTTCTAATGCCAAATACAACACCAGTTTTAATGATTTACTCCCTCTGACCTTTTCACTGCTGTTTAGTGACTTTATCATTTTGACACATTGGTGTAGGATAGTTACAAAATTAGTTGTTTTTTTACAAACAAGAACAAACTTAAATTAATTTAGCCAAAGCAAGAGAGCTGTGTTTAGAACTGCGGTGACAGAGATTGACAAGGTAGTATCTTGCCTTGAGTGAAAACCCAAACATAAGAAGTAGGCATGTTTTCACATGAAAGAAGCTAGGCAATTAGTTTCAATGGCTCTAAATTATTATCCAGCCATGAGGGAAGTGGGACAAATACACAGGGATTTGTTCTGTTAGATTGCAAGGTTGTTAGGTCTGTTATATATTCTCTTCCTATCTGTTTGCAAACCACTGACTATATTCCTCTACACAGATGGAAATGTGTATGTGATGCGTTGACAAAACCCACAGAATAATCAGGACTTGCCCCCAAAAGTTTGCACTAAAAGCTTCAGTGAACTTTAATCAGTATATCCGTTTTGGTTAAACCTGCAATATGAAGGATTTCACATTATGGAGGGCTGAGCAGTTCTATCACCTTGCAGAAGAAGGTATTAGCTACTGAAAAAATCATACGGAGGTTGAGTGAAATACACCTTCTACCTCCTGCTGTGTCCTTGGTTTTGGTGGGGGGGATGCTTTAGTGCAAACAAGTACGGTGGTGGACTTTACACTGGTTAAACTTATTGAAAGCAAGTTGATATCAAAGCAGTGTTGATATTCCCTTGTATGTAATTGGGAGACATGTGCAGACAGAGATTTGAAGCCACAAGTGGATTAATTTCCTACCACTTCATAATTCTTTTTTCCTGACATAATATGCAATGCTCCAGGTTACTTAGTCCAGTCAGCCTACATCTGATTTGCATTTAATAAAGTGTATTGTGTGTAATTATTTCTGTGTAGACTCCATCAAGCATACTTTATTTCAGTATCAATATATCCTCGATTAATTTTTTCGCAAAGTACCCACCTTATACGATTTATATACAAATGCTAAAATAAATATATTTTAAAATAAACATACCTTACCTGATCAGTAAATTAAACCTAATGGCAACTCAAAAAAACCCTAACTGATCAACTGATAACACTATTACTGCACCAATACCTCAATTAATTTCTCTACAGTCTTTCATTGGAGATTGCTGTGTGGATAAATCAGTTCTTTGAAAAATTAAACAGCACACAACAACACTGGATTGTCATAAGCAAAAACACCTGTCATGGTCATTAACTGTTACAACATTTAAGATTTAAAAAATAGCAAAAAAAATCAGTGTTCTTTCTTTTTTTTACTTAGTTCAAAATGATGGCTGTTTCATTTTTTTTAAATTTGAAATATGTGTTTAAATATTACTGAAACTGAGTTTCTTACTACATCAAATATTGTAAAAATTGGTTTATAATGTAATTTAAATCTGTCATAATTTGAGTGAAGAAAATCATGTCCAAATAAAGGTTATTTTGCATTCCCAGATTTTCAGCTGGTACTATTAGCTCTCACTTACTTTTGGGTCCAATGCACCTCAGCAATGCAAACCCTCAAATCTCTGCATGTATGTTATAGTCATGTGCATTCAACTTTTATACGTGGGCTCTTTATGAGAAGGTGAGTTGATTTAAGTCACACAGGTAATTATCTACAGCTTTGCATAGTTTTCAGCAAGTCCTACTCTCTTTTCAATCCTCGGTCTATTGAATCTCTCCTTCTCATGCTTTTCACGTTATGTAAAATACAAAAGACAAATATTGTAATGGCTGTTTTACAATGGTGAAGTGCATAGCTCAGATGTCACCACATAGCTCCATACACCTCCATCCTACAAAGTACTTAATAATTCACATTTTATGTGAGCTGAGACAGAAATTACCTTTTATTGGGCTGTGTCTAGGCTGTGTAAGGCTTATGTGACTATGAAAATAAGTATCACCCTACTGATAGATACACTATATTTAGTTCAGAGACTTCTGGAAAAAAAAATAGAGCTTTTAAAACTCCTGGAATAATTAATCCTGATGGTTCATAATCCTAAAATGTTGCAGCGCTGAATTATTTGATACAGTATCACTTGCATCAATGTTGAATGGAAACCTTTTCTGCTCATCTTCTTCTGGGCCTCAGAACGGGCACATGGTTTTCATCACAAGCTACCTTATAGATAAGGAATCTCAGTTATCAAAGTGTCTCAAGCATGTCAACCATCTGCATCATCTTGTTGAAACATCCCTGGTATGTTTCATGGTACCATGGTATGTTGAAAGAACATCGGCACCCAGTCAAAACTTCCAAATGTTGCACAGCTTTGTGGTATACGTCATTCTTAAAGGTAGCCAGCATTTATTGTCCTGTCGCTGCTTCATTTTTCCAAAGGACAGTTTTATCACTCTCATGATTTGGCACAGCCATTTACAGAGGAAAAACCCCAAAGAGCCTTCTTTTTTTCATTCAAGCATGGTGCAGCGACTGCTTTCCCCTTTTCATGACAGTGGGGTGCTGTAGCCTGTGATGATGGCCCAACGTAACAGCCTGGGCATCGCTGATTACCTTCTTGGCGCGCAGAAGAAACCACCCCTGGCACAAAAAGCAGTTGTATTTGCTGGGCTTGTTCAGCAGCAAGGTACACCAGGACCCTACCACAAACTTGCCTTTCTTACCTGACCGAAACACTTGGCAATTTCAGGCAATACTGACTAACGCCTTAGAAATTACAGAAGCTTGCAGGCGTTTGATTCCTTTATTTCCTAGACTCTTTGTATCCTCAGAAGGCTACTCGAAATCTCACCAAGTCTGTTCTACCTTCAAACATCAATCCCAAATGTAATGATACGTCAGTGGTGGAGCAGGCCACCGACCTGTATACGTTGTATGAATACGAAAATACCAGTTAGCCTTGGGTGTACTATGCATTGGTATCATCTTGTTTGAAAATGCCTTCGCATAGCCGGTTGCTGCAGCCCAGAAGCAATTTGCCAGTTAAGACCTTAACCCACACATCACCTGGAAGGGAGAGAAGACTAAAGGGCTCGGCTGTATTTTCTGTGTGAACAGCTATTGAACAAGGCTGCTGTCTTCACCAGTAGGAGTTAGCAGTACAGTGCAAACTGGACATTATGGGGTTAAGGTGGGAAAGTTGCACAAAAACTAAAGGCAACGTAAAGCTGCAGAAAATGGCTTGACCAAAATGACTGAGGCACGAGGCAGAAACCGTTCAGCAAATTGGAAATTGTGAGTCATTAATGATGCATATTGTTCAATTTACAAATTAAATTAATTGAGTTAAAAGTTCATGCTTGTGAGTCAAGTAAATTTTCAGAGTACGCATCATATTTAGAACCATTAAGGAATTTCTATGGATGGAAAGTGAGATGTTATTTGATGATTATGTCTCTTTCCTAAGAACCCTAAATTAAATTTTTAAAATGTCAGGCAAATTACCCATGTGTGCATTTCTGAGACTCAAAAACCTTTTAAGGATGTTATTTCTTCATCTGGTAAGACCCGCTATGCCTGAATATACACAGCACGGTACAGCATCTGGCCTTTAGAGCATTAAAAGCTTCTCAAACTTCTCAGAGGATAAAGCCATTATGAGGTGTATTTTAAAATTAATCCAATAAATTAAGCAAGAGCTTATTTTACATTTATGGTTTTTTCTGGTCCACAGCTATGAAAGAAAAAAAATAGCATTGCTTTTGTTCCTTGCTCATTAACTACTGCACTGCAAGTGTCTAGATGACAAGTATGTAACTTATTCTCTTAACAACTTTCTTTCTTTCCAGGCATTAATATGTTGGTTTGATTGTTTGGTTTGGTTTGGGGGTTTTTAATAGCTATTTATTTTTTGCAGACCAGTACAAAGGGAATATATTATTTGAATGTTTTAGTGCTTTACTCATGTATTTACTTTTTCTGTATGCAGAAAATATAATACATGATAGAGGATCTTACTTGAGAGAATTGCATATTGGTGTGTTCTTGGTTTGTGTTACGTTTCACTCTGTAGTCCTGGTTGTAGCAGCTCCTTTTGGGTGATGTGATGGTTTCAGTTTAGAAGACAGATTTTCATCTGGAAGCTGAAGAAAGCTTTCTCTCAAAGTTCATCATCTTATTTCTGCTTAGACAGTGAAATCAGCTGCCAGAGGAGTTTCTGAAATTGCTTTCACTGGAAGTATTCAGAACAAAATTCAACATTTAACTGGGGAATTTTGCAGAGAATGAAATCAGTTATATGATTAAGTGGCAGACACCCAGGGAGATGCAGGAAGATTTCTCGCAAAGGTACTACACATAGTTCACCTCGGGTGGTGTTTCTTTATGGAAATACTCTGGTACAGAAAGGCAATGCTGCCGTTTCTGATTTGAAATCTGGTTCTATTCTAACGTGGCAAGCATGCCCGTAGTTCCTCGCTATTCCCTGGCCCTATAAACAGAAGACAGAGTATAGGTTTTTAGAAATAGCAGGAGTAAAATCAACTTTCCATGATAAAAAAAAATAAATTAAAAAAATACTGCAAGCATCCTGGTGTGAAGAGTCCTAAGGCAACTGCCAGAGGAGCAAGGTGGAAAAAGAAGGACCTTTATGATGAATTTTAAACACAGTCAGGATGACTTGCCTTTGAAACCCATTAAAACCTGTTCAAATATAGACACTTCCATGAAGATAGTCAGGTTTCCTGAGCCACCAGGAAACTCCCGGCCAATGGTACCCAACGTTCATGGGCCTATGGGCACTGATGTTTAGCAAAAAGCACCCTGCATGAAACACTATACTTTAATGCCCCTCAGTGGCTTTTTTAAAAGAAAAAACTCTTTGACTGTCCTGTGACGATGAGCAGCATTGGCCCACAAGCCGTGAGATGATAACACCCAATTCTTCACTGCAAAACTGGCATTTCTCTCAAAGCGCTAAGTGGCTGTTATTCCAAAGCAAAGATTTCTGTTTTGCAGGAGTGACTCGCAGAAAACAGTTGGGTGGAAGACTATAAATATGCATTCTGAAAATGCCAGAATATGGCTGTCTCACCAGCCTGTTTCAAAATTAAAGCATACTGCTTGTATTGAAGAATAGAGTCCAGGATAGTGGATAATGAAAGCTCGTCTCCTGTTTACTTGGAAATGGAGCTGAGCGGTAACTATTTTCATGCCATTCTGACATGGAAATTTAAAACTAAGGTGGTTCGCCTTAAACACATCTTAGGAATCTTTCGTGTCAAAAATCACACTAGCATGTGCTAAAATTGGTGGTATTAGCTGTCACTGCATGAATAGGGTGCTAGGGTGCTATTTTTGATTCAGTCTGGCAAGCGAAAAAGACATATACTGGGTTAATAATCAGTTCCAAGATTAAACATACCTCTTCCTTAGCTTCACGCTGGATGGCACATTCATGCTTTATAAATTCCTACTGTCTAGATCTGAGGAGGTGTGGATTTTTTTATTTTCACCCATGTCTGTTGTGAGTAACTTAAGGGAAGACAAAAACATTTATTTTTTCCTATTTTACTTCAAGAAATGATTGATTCATTCAAAGAGCAACAGCTGTAGGCAGATTTTAATTGTAGCTACTTCAAAAATTGAAATAACAATTAAAATGTTTAGCTTGGTATATGTATTCTGGGTGGTTTGTGCTTTTAATGCATGCACAGATATATCTTTACAAGTATTCTTACAGATGATAATTCTTTCCACAGAAATTAGTATTATATTAGTATTGATCTGTAGCAAATGGAATACCATATGCAAGCAGCATGCAGATTGCTGCCAAACAGATAACTCATTTCTGCTCCACAGGATAATAATGAAAAAATAAAGATAAATTTCTGGAGAGTAGTGCATGACTGTCGGTGCTCCCAAGCTTCGTTGGCGTCATTTGGATAGAAGAAAAACAGAGGAAGGTCTCGATATGTGGCAACTCATTGCAACATATTTTCTGGATGACCTTGGCACTTCATTAAGCATCTTTGGTCTCACCTGTACGGTGTAGTGGGAGCAGCCTCGAGGCCAGCTGTGCAGTAACACAGCTCATACAGTTACCTTCTGCCTTATTAATATTACCTGGAGGGAATACAAACCCTACAAAGGTGCATGACAGTATTTTTCCTGTTGCTCCACACACACTCTCAATACCTTGTTTTGGCAGGATCAGGATGAAATTTGCAGAAATCAGGATTTGGGAGTCTACTCATTTTTAAAAACGGAACATGCTTACACGAAGTGTCAGAGTAGCTCAGTGATCAGTAGTTTAAATCAAAGTGCTTAGTGGTATTTGAGATGCCCTGAAGTACCCTGTCTGCTTTCCAGCTGCCACTCCAGAAAAACAGAGGAATCATGTCAGCTCACACCAGTCAGCTCCACTTGGAAGTCTCAGATTCCCTACAAAGTCTGCAGTCACCCTACCAGCCATTAAGTGGGCAACAGAATTCAGCCCTAAGATTTCTCTTTTACCTTTAGGAAGTTAAACCAGTTGCTAAGAAAAGTCCTTTAAAATGCCAGTCTCATATCTGTCGATTCCACTTAGATGGACTGTTGTAGTTTAACCCCATCCAGGAACTAAGCACCACGCAGCCGATCACTCACTTCCCCCCCCCCAGCCAGTGGGATGGGGGAGGAAATTGGAAAAAAAAGGTAAAACTCGTGGCTTGAGATAAGAACAGTTTAGTAGAACAGAAAAGAAACTAATAATGATAATAACAACAACAATAAAATGACAATAATAATAATAATAAAAGCATTGGAATATACAAGTGATGCACAGTGCAATTGCTCACCACCCACTGACCGATGCCCAGTTAGTTCCTGAGCAGCGATCCCTCCCGGCCCCACTCCCCCCAGTTTAAGTGACGTCCCATGGTCTGGAATACCCCATTGGCCAGTTTGGGTCAGCAGCCCTGGCTGTGTCCTGTGCCAGCTTCTTGTGCCCCTCCAGCTTT
>JAVJGG010000054.1:43584940-43629581 GCA_035590195.1 Aviceda cuculoides
GGGGAGCTGAGCTGGTTTCGTGGGTCACCCCCCCCTCCCCCCCCGCCCCATCACGGCTCCCACGAGGCCGGGCAGGAGCGGGAGGTGGGGAGGGGGCACAGCCGGGGACGGGGGCAGCAACCGGGAACCTTCTTCACCCTCTCGGCGGTGGAAGTTGCGGTTCTGCAATCGGCCCCGCCGCAGGACCAGTGCCGCCGGGCCGTTGGGTTGCCGTTAAACTGGCGATAACGGGACGGTCTTCGCACCAGCCGCACGGTGAACCGGGAGCCACGTAACCTTGGGGTGGCCTGGGCAGATCCCATCCCACCCAGCACGCGCCTTCCCAGTCCCAAACTGGCCCCTCGGCATCTCTGCGGCGGGTGCGAGCGGGCAAAGTGGTTTCATACGGCACCGGCGCAACGTGCTGTGCGGCGGCAGCGCGTCGAATTGGGTAAATCCTGAAACCATCGACTGCATCGTTGAACCCTGGTCTGGTGCAACGTAGTTTTCTTTGATGACAGTTACGAAGCGGCAGAGTAACGACAGCATCGCTGGGAGGAGGGAAGGAGCTTTCCTTCTGCACCTGCAACGACCCCTCTGACAACTGTTTGCAGGGGCCGATGAGCCAGGCAGGTTTTTTGTGATGCTGCACCAGGATTTTTAATGGTCCTCCCTGCATCCAAGGGGAGAAGCCGGCTTGCCACAGCCTCGCTGCTGAATCATTAACTTCCCTCCTCTGAGTCATTCTGCAGCCCTGTCACACACAGAGAGCCGAGATAAGCAGGGCTGAGGTGGTGGTGGCTCCCGGCTGATACAAGAGGGTTAGAAAAGTGGTTGCGGGGTAAAAGATGGAGGTTGTGTCTGCAGAACCAGTGAGCACCCACTTGGACTAACCCGAGACAGCAGGGCTTTGACACGGAGCCAGGACCTGTGCTGGCAGCTGGGGCTGGTCCTTCGGTATTAACCCTCTGGGAGGTGACTGGTAAAATGCAGGTAAAAAGGTGGGGACGGAGAATTAACTTCAGGAGATGGTGGGACATGTTAATGTAAAGGCTAAGTAAAACCTCACTGGGGGCAGGTGGCATGTCTGTTCCTCCCTGGCCTTGCTAAGGCACAGCCAGTGTGAAATGGTGCTCAGCCTTTTCCAAAGTGTTCTACCAAAGCTGCTAGAAAAGAAGTTATTTTGTTGTTGTTTACCTTACTGTGACACCCAGGGGGTTCTGTGAGGATGGGGCCCTGCTGCACTGAAAACTTTGCAGAAGCAAGTGCTGTACAGTTATTTTTGTTTGGATTTAAGTCTTCCCCTGCAGTATGTGCCGACTTCAGTGCAGCAGCCTGACTCTGAGGCAGGAGAGCCCGAACAGGAAACGGACTGGGGACTTTGTGGGATAAGCCCATTTAAAATGCAGGGAAGGAAATGAAACAATGTGCAAAATTAATCACTTCTTTCAAAAAAGCCCCGCCTTTTGTTTTTACAATCTAGATATGCCTACTCCTGGGGAAAGGAGGGGAGGACGGGCTTTAAAGTGTGGTTAGACTGGCAGCATGTTAATGCAGGTATTTTCGCCCTCCAGGTTTGATGTGAAATCCCCCTGTGACAATGGCGTGGAGCGCTGCTGGTGTTTTCTGCGCTGTGTCACTAACATGAGTGGACCAATGGCCAAAAGCATCAATGTTGTGAACGCTGGGCTCCCGTGAAAATCCTGGCCAAGCCCAGACGGGGACCCGAGCACCAGGCAAACCACCCAGCAGGGACCACTGGTTGGTGCTGAGCAGCTTAGCCCCCAATCTGGGAGCTCTGCACCTCTGAAAATCAGCTTCTCCCTACTCAGAGCTCTCCTCCCGTGGGATGTAGGGTTGCAGGCTGCGTTACGCTGCACGGCAGGGAAACTGAGGCAGCCACCTCGTGTTCCAACACCTGTGTTTTTGTTCTCTGCTAGTTGCAGACCCACAAGGAAACGCCCAGCACGGCAAGCTCAGTGCCTTTTTATTTGTGCACGTTGTCGCTCAGCAGTATTCAAAGTTATACACGCAGTAGTGGTTATGAGTTTGCACAGTCTGATTTACAATATTGTCTGAGGGCAATGGCTGATAACCGTTACAAGGGCACTAACAGACTCTCACACGACATGTTGATGGCTACTCCTGTTTACCCCGTGACTCTTGTTATGCCCCGGCCCACATCTGGTTTCAAATGCCTTTCTTAGGCCCTTGGAAAACTGGCATGAACCCACATTTAGTGCCTGGGCTGAAGGCAGAGCTGCTGGAGGAAGGGGAACACATGGCAATTCACTGGGAAGCTCAGGCTGAGATGAGTTTGCTTTTATGTGTCCAGTTTGCCTAAAATTCTCCTTGTTTTGGAGCACTGTTGTTTCTGCATCAGGCACGATGGAGCTGCCAGGTATGGAGCCCTCGGCACAGAGACTGCTGTGGGGGAAAAAATACCTCCTGAAGAGCTCAGCAGTTCGTGCCGGTGCTGGGCAGTGGGGAGGGAGGTGTTAAAAACTCAGGTGAGGGTGGATTTGTTGCTTAGCTGTATTAGGTGCAGCCAGTCTGTTACCATGGGCAGGAGGGAGCAGGACTCGAAGGCAAGGACACCAATGAGGGACAGAGGGGCAGGTCACGCTGTGAGAAGCTGGAGGATGTTCAGCCCCACGTAGTGAGAGAGGAAGAAATGCAAGATGCCCAGGGCTGATGCTGCAATGAGAATCCAGAGAACTCCGGTGCTAAAGTATATCGGGGCGAGCCTGGTGGAGGAGAGGGACCCTGCTAAGACCAAGCATTGCTGCTCTCGCCCGGGAACGAGTCCCTTCCTCCTTGGAGAAGGGTGGTGGAAAAGCAGCCCCTGGACACGGGGTCCACCTCGAGGGAGCACACAGGCACCCGCAAGAGCTCGGGGTAGCCCCAGCCATGCCCCGTACCCGTGTCTCTGGCCCCAGCGCCGTACCCATGCCCACGTTACGCCCCGGGGAGAGCTCGGCAAGGCTGAGTCGTGCGGGGACCCTGAAGCAGCCAGAGGGAGTCCTGAGCTTCCCCAAAGCACGTTATGTTCCCAGATGCAAACCCCCAGGGGTTATCATGCCCTCCAGGCTGGCAGAGGTGTTTACCTTTTTGAGGATGATGCCCTGTATCCCGTAAAGTAGCAGTAGCGGGCGTAGAGATAGAGCAGACCCAAGGCTGCAGCCAGACCTGCAGTTGACAGAGATGACAGTGACCATCTCCAAAGGCTTTGTAGAGCTACTTTGAGCTAAGCAGGTAGCCCAAAGTGAAGGAATAGAGGTTTTGTGTCCTCTGGTTCTACCCTCCCATCAGAGACAGAATTGTTGCCTGTTTTATTGTTCAGCAGGTGAGCTGGACCTGAGGACTGAGCCAGCACTCAGAGGAACAGATCCAGTGACAAACCAGGTAACGGGCTATTCTCACCTTGGTGGAAGAAGAGTCCAGCCTGCCACAGAAGCACCAGGAAAATGGGAAAGTACTCAGAAGAGTTCACCCTGGCAGGAAAGAGGAAGATCATGAACAAGGGAAAGGAAGATCTTCCTTTTTTGCTTCCCCTAGCAGTTTCCAGGGGCTGGAGGCTGTTGTTTTTTAGAGTTGATATCACTGTAAAAAGTATCTGAGGCTTGCACCTTTCTCTACAGTTCTGTCCCACCTTTATTCACAGGAATTAAACAGTGGAAGGAACGGCATCTCGAGGGCACAAGAAATTAAGTAAAAGATGCCTAGGTCAGACCATGCACAGAAGGGCTCTGTGGACCACCCTGACTGCCCCTTCCCAAGTGGGGGAAGCTTAAACCCTGCTGTAGAAGCCCCCAAAGCTGCAAGGAAGGTCTGCCCCAGCAGGCTGCAGACATATTGAGGATGAAGTGCATCCTAAGCAGATAAAGGCCAGAACAGCTTGTGCTTCGTGCAGGAGCGGGAGGGAGCACTTAGCTGTTTGGATTCTTTGTACGCCATGCCCTTTTCCCCCCAAAGACAAAGCAGCAGGACAAAGATGCTGGATGAGGCTGAGCCTAGGCTGGCAAAGGAGCAGAGAAGGGGATGGCTGAGGGCAACCTGCCCCTGCTGCCCAGTTGCTTTTTTTCAGTGCTCAGCTACAGCAAAAGTGGAAGTTTCCTCCCTCTCTGCTTCCCTCCCCACTGCAGCCCGAGCACAGAAGTCGCAGCAGAGATGCTGGATTGTCGCTACCCCCGTACCAGCCTCAGCTGAGATCTCCCTGGGACCTCGTCCTTCCCAGTGAGCAGGGTTCAGAGCAGGGCTGGAGCTTCCCGAGGCTTTGCCACCGCTTGGCTAAAACCAGCCCGAGACTCGGGCACCCACAACTTTGTCTTTAGCAGCCCTACACTCTGCAGCAGAGATTTCTGTGTGGTTTCTGTCAGCAGCTGCTGGTGTGTTTAGGACTCGTGAGCCAACAGTCTCGATGCTGACTCTTAAGCCCATTAATTTAACTCCGAGGGAGGTGAGTAATTGCTGAATTACAGTCCCGAGAAATAAATGGCAAAGCAGGGGAGGGGCAGCGCCGCTAGACGCGAGATCTGGAAAGCATCTTGTCAGAGGAGTTTCTTACTGTGCTCGAAAGATCCTCTCAAATTCAGGTGGGCCTGAGATCTTGGGAGGAGAAATGCCAAACACCCTCCTGGCATAGATCACCTGGAGCAAGAAGTAGGCTGCAGCAAAAGAGAGAAAAATAGCAGTGGTCAGTCCTCTGCTGGAGACTGCCGGGGGTAAGGGCAAAAGGTCTGTGGTCTCCTCCTAACCTTGCAACCCTGCATAGCAGAGAAAGCTGGATGAAAATCCCAGATTAAGTTTCAGACAAGGAAAAGGAATGACCCAGTGCAACGGTGAAGCGAGGAGTATGCAGTCACGTACCACCAGCAGATATCTGCTTTCTCTCTTGCATAATTAACAGATGATCTATTATCTACAGAAATTGTTACAGAGTTCAGATGCACTTTGTTACTGCCAATTTTAAGTTTTTTGCAATCTTTCATTTTTTCCCCTTCTAAATCCTGATAGCTGAGTAGGGAGGGAACTGATGCCACAGATAAGCCACCCAGACATTGAATTAAATTGTCATGCGATGTGGAACCACGGCTGGGAGATGTTCTGTGTGACCCACCGCAGCCCATTCTTCCACCTTTCTGCACAGCAGTGCTCTTTGTACGCTAACATCTACATGAACTTCAGGAACTGTAAACACTTTTTTCAAAGAAAGAAATTCTATGTTTGCAGAGGAGAAGATCTACCAAGAAATTTCTGAACTGAGGAGGTAGGTCAGTTCAGAAGAAGGGCTTCCCAGGCACTTGTTTTTTTGAATACTTTTCAAACCCCAGACAAGTTATCAGTCTGCTGTCTGAAAAGCAGCGAAGCGCCAGTGCAACAGCAGAAAGGAAATCTGAAGTGAAGGAAAATCACTGGAGGTACAGTAGACTGACCCAGCAAGTATTTGGACATGTGTATCCGATGGTCCCTACCTTGCTCCAGGACTCCCAGGACCGTCACGGCAGCCAGCAGGTGAATCTGATCCAACATATTGACTCTTCCAGATCCTAGAAAAATCTGATTTCTTGATCAGAAGCTCCTCTGGCCAGGTTTAGTCCTTACTGCTGTGTCAGTGGCGGTGGTAGCTGGCAGCACAGGTTTGCTCTAATTGAACAGGGAAGATTTCTATGTGGTGCTTAAACCCAGGAGGAGTCTGGCTTGCCTGTTACTATATGCACCATGGAAATATAAATCATCGGAGAGAGGTCTAATGGCGTCTTTCCGTTCCCACCCTCCCTTTTCCAGGAATGAGTTATGAGGAAGTGGGAAAACCCAGCAGAGAGTGAACACATGAGAGGTAAGAGAGGGGAACTGGGAGCTGAATGGGGGGACAACACTCGACAGCCCAGCAATCCACTCCCCCTGGGGCATCTGGTTCAAAACCACCCCTAAGGAAGGCCAAGACACGTCCCTCTTGCTGATGAGGAACCGCAGCCCCGCTTGGGCTGTTCTGCACCTCTTGAGCATCGGGACAGGCAGCGTTTGACGGTACGTATCGCCGCCTGCACAGGCTCTGGAAAACACGCGTTGGGCACGGAGCACGACTTGTGGCCATGGCACTGGGACGGCACCGAATAAAGCCCCAAGTAAAAAACCCACTGCAACGGTAAGACAGGATGTGATAAAGTATAAAAGGTACAGCTCTGTCTTGCACAGTGATCCTTTATACGGGGATGGGACCTGCAGAATGACTGTCGGACACCCAGAGGGTTTCAGAGCCGGCCCTCGTACTGGAAAGGCTGGGAGCTGTGCACTTAAGGCTTCTGATCAATCCTCAGCCAAATTAACTCTCACCATAAACACCAGAGAGCATTCTGTGTGGGTAAAAACCTGCAGAATTCATCAGGATATAGCAAAAAGGAAAATTACGTTTTCACGTGTCAGGGCAGACCCACTCGGCTGACTCCTGCCTAAGAGCACAAAGCTGGCGTGGCTGCGAGCTGCTGAGACCGCTGGCTTTGCTTCCTTCCTCTCCCTGCATTCGAAGACTTTTCCCTTCGGACCAGGGACAAGGTAAGACAAAGTGATCGTTAAATGTCACTATTATGGAAAATAAGATCAGATTAAAGCAGTTTACAGAAATTACATTGTATGCCTAATGTCCTCGATAGACTTCGGAAGAAGCAATAAACTGGTTTCGGTTTTCTGCCTCTCTGTAAGGGAGGGATAAAGGCACCCGAAGAGGCTATAACAATGTCCCAGCCTAGTATTTCTCCAAATATCAAACACAGACACCACTGTTTGTCAAGCACCAGCTTTAAGAATAATTCCTTCATCTCAGAATTGATCCTTTTTCATTCCAGTGACTGTTTAGAAATAGGAAGAACATTGTGTTTCGTTTTCTCCCATTTAGCTGTCAAAGAAATGAAGACTTTCCTGTGTAAGCTCGAAAAGGGCAGAGGTCTCCCAGTGCTTCATGATGTTTGATTTCCTTCTGCTCCTGTCTGATTACAGCCCGCTAGCAAAGAAAATACAAAGCAAAGCAACTGAACAAAAAAGATATGAGTTTACACCTCCGTCAGATGACAGTGCAGCATAACCTGCGTCAAAAGTGTCAAATATGTGTAAGGAAACCTGAGCCAGGAGGAGCTGTAAAGGCAGCCATAGAGCACTCCCACTCCCCAGATCATCATTAAATGCAAAATACTTCCAGTATCATCTAGCGTAGTCGAAATATAATAAAGGCTAGTAGAAACATGAATGAATAAACAAGCACAGATGTCTCTCCCCTCCTCCTCCCTCCCCCATAAGCATAATTTTTCAAGCTGTCTTTACCTCCTGAAGGGTACCGCTGGAGATATGCGAGAAATAAAACAAAGGATGTTACTTAACCTCTGTAAAGAGTTAACGAGGCGTGACCCTGAGCGAAAGAACAAAATTACACTGTAAATCAGTCGAACAAGGGAATACCAAGATAAGCACAAGGGGAACTCTACAACTGATAAAGTCAAAGAGCCACTTGACTTTTGAGTGAACCAGCCTAATTAACATGGTACAAACCCTGCCCTCGAGCAGGGAAAGCCCCCTACCACCAGCAGCCCCTTCCTCAGGGCACAGGCCCAGTAAAAAAGAAGGATGCTCTGGTTTTAAGTGGAGCCGAGGCTGGTGAGAACCAAAAGGAGCAAAGGGCGACGGAGCGAAGCCGTGAAAGTACTGACGGCTGTTGCTCGGGATGTATAAATGTCCGCGTGTTAACCGAGGGGTGCTGGCTTTGTGGGGTCTCCACCTGGCACCCACCTCTGCACAGGCACGAGAGAAACAAACCTCTCGGCTCTGGGTGTTACCGGCTCTTCGCCCGCCGGGTGAAGAACCCCGTTTGGGGACAACAGCGCGACGTTTTTCTTGTCCCTCTTTGTCACCATCACAACTTGCCTTATTTTCCATTCTTACTCAGGGTTGCAAGGAGCAGGCACGAGCACCTTCCTCCCAGCACCAAATGCCCTTGGATGACGGGACCGTCACCGGCGGACGGCCTCAGCATCCTGCGGACCACGGTGGCCACCAGCACCCCCGTGCAGGGGACGACGCGGCAGGCTCCGGCCAGCAGACGCCGTCCCCATCGCTGCTCCGGCCTCCGCCACCTTCCTGCCCTTTGCGTCCGACCCGACGACTACACAACTGCTCCGTGACCGGCGTCACGCCGCGGATCGGACAGAAAACTCCCTGGTCCGCCGGCAAAGGCAGACCCGCTCGAGCTGGCTGCACGGCCACCGCATCCCTGGGCTCCGCTGGGGGAGAGGGGCGGGGGGGGCAGCTGGGGCGGGGGCACAAGGCATCACCGCTTTCATCATCTGCCTGCAACGACACTGGAATAAGCGTATTGCGAAACCTCGCCCTCCGAGGCTGCCACGGCCTAATTTCCTCCCAAGCAAAGCCGAGTTCTGCGGTGCCAGGCTCACCCCGGGGTGGATTTGCTGAGAGGGAGCTAACGAAACGCCGTCGCCCGCTGCGCTGCTCTCCGGGTTACGCCGTGGGAAGGTGCTCCTGCGTCACGGGGCGGCTGGACGTGGCACAGTCCAGACCCCCCGCGCCTCCCACTGAGGCGTCGCCAGAGATATTTCTCTGTGCCCACCGTTGCTTCTGCCACCTCTTCCTGCAGCCATTAAGCCTTTCCTAATTACCACTGTAGGGCTGCACTGTGAGCCAGAGAGCAACACCAATCGGGATTAAAAAAAAATCTTGGGAAGAAAAATAAACAACACGAAAGGCTCGGAGGAGTTTTAAGCATCTGCAGAGTTTGCAGTACCTGTTACTCCCCAGGAGCAGCGGGGCAAGAAGAAGCCAGCAGCACTGAGTCCAGCACCATTACGTGCAATACCATCCCCCTAGGAATGTATTTCATGAGGGAATTTCAATGGGCCAAGAGCTTTCTGTTAGCGGGAGAGGGAACATTTTGCAGCTGAGCAACTTACCCTTCAGCCGTGAAGCAGGGAGGCACTTCGTCCTTCCAATCGTATTGTAAAAATATGGAAGTATTTTCTAATCTAGTTGGCGCTTGCGCTGCCTTTCCCTTCGAATTCTTTTGCAGACACTGAGCACATCCAAACCCGTGACCATGGAACTGCTTCCGAGAACAGTTAGTGTCTTGCTAACAGTCACAGAGGAAAAAAGAGAGAGGAGAGAGGAGTTCTTTCACTGAGAAGAATTAAAAGCCCCACAGAGAAAAGAGTTTTTCTAGTTCAAGAGAATGAAGGAGAGCTCGTCGCCGAGCACCGCAGCCTGTCCAACTAACAGCTCCGGCAGCGCGCCTTCCTGACCTCCCCTGCCTGCGGAGCCTTCTCTTAACTCAGACCAACACGTGCTGAGGTTTTCCTGGAATTCTTGGATTTTGTAGCTGTGAGAGGAAGGACGGACTAAAACCGGGGCAGGAAAAGGCGAGTTCATGATTTCGCCCCTTACGAAGATGCGGTTGGCCACACGTGGCCCTTCCTAGGAAGCGGGGACAGCTGCAGGCAGTTCTGCTCTGCCGTTCCCAGCGGGGCTCCCAGCAGGGCGCGAGCTGGCTCAGATCTCCTGAGCGTTTGGAAATGGGTCCGGGGTTCTGCATTTTGCAATAGCCATAAAAACTTTGCACGAAGAGTATTACCTTGTCTTCCCAAAATGCACATCTATACAGAGGCTCCTTCTTTCAGACAGTAAAATAGCAGGTGGGTGGTTTTGCCAGCGACATGCAGGCTGGCATTATGCAAAGCACCCCTTGGAGTACAAACCGTATATATTGGAGATGTGCGTTAGACTGGTCACCTAGACAGATTTCGGATGGATATTCCTGAGGTTTCCATATCTGTGGCATGTCAAAAAGGTCACCGAAATGTTCTCAAATGATTAGTTACAGCAAAATTTCTAAGGGCCAAACCAATCTTCTTTAGGCTGCTTTAACCCTCTGCTTGAATGCCACTGCGTGGAGCAGGATCATGGCCAAGCGCTGCTATTGACAGTGCTTCTTATCTCAGTAAAGGTGAAGGGCTTCACTTTAAAGGTAAGATGAGGAAAACATTCAAAGCCATTTTCTAAAAAGCAAGATGGAAAGCTGAAGCTTTGGGAAACTACATAAATGAGTATAAGATTGAGTATATGATACTCAGTTAGTGGAGAATTTTTTTTTAAAGCTTTCTTCTAAAGGAGTTTGGTGAGCTTTATTGGTATGCACATTAAATCTAACTAGAGGGCACATGAGTATACAAGCAATGCCAAAATTGTCCCCTTGACCCATCATTAAAAGGCACTGATACATGCAAATGAATAATACCCCTTATTTTACAGTCAACATCTGTTAAAAATATTGAAAGAGGCAAATTAAATCCCTCTCTTGTCCTGCCTTGTCGTGTGTTATTGTCACATGGGAAACTCCTTTCCATGTGTTTTGCCAATTTTCCTACTCCCTTTTCAGCAGAATGTCAGAAATAGCAAATAAACAAAAAAGAACACCACCAAAAAGGCAACTGCACTTCTGGCTAGCTCAAAGAATGAATCTCTGGAGCCATAAGTGCATATGGCAGGGAGGGGGAGGATTTCCCTTTGTGGAGGGACAAACAAGCCTTTCAAACATCTTTGGCAGCTCCTACGTTAACACACATTTAGTATTACCCTATAATGATGTGGGGAAAAAAACTGCAAGGCTACAGGGCACATCAAAATACATCAAAGGCTGAAGAGCGGTCATGGAGTGCAGCTTCCCTTTCCCTAAATTACAAGGGGGAAGAACTAGAGCTGTTGAGCTTTTCTATCTTGTTCGGACCAGAACGCTGGATGCCAGCCAGCCCTACCTGGTTATGAGATAGGGCCGGGCAGGGCATCGGTGCGGGGCTGAGCGAGGGCAGCTCTAAGGAGACATTTTCTAGCGGGGAAGATTGGCATTCCCGATAGGTCTCCTGCGAAGGAGAGACCCTCGGCTTGCCAGGCACGGGGAAAGAGTGGGGGGAATTTGCCTGAACTGGGGAGGTGTTGGTGTTGTAGGGTCACATCTGCAGGGACGGAGCAGTCAGGAGGGCAGCGGTCCCTCTGCCGTTACGGTGACTTTTCACACCAAAGTCCTCTCCCACGCGGGGTGAGGGGAAAGAAGGAGTTTCAGGGAGACGAAGGAGGTGGTCTGCAGGGAGATCTACAGTAGGTGGGATGGGATGAGGACAGAGATCCCGGCTGGGCTGCCCACGCTCAAGGCCAGCTCTGTAAGCTGGGACCACACTGCTGGGAAGATGTGTGACCTGCAGAAAACTTCTGTGGGGGCTCCCTGCTTTCAGCTGGGAGCTGCATTTGAACTCAAACCCTCCCACTCGTATTTTGCCACGGCCACCTGCGTCCAGTCACATGCCTTGACCCCGAGCTTGGCTTCCTCGGATGTCACTCATTGCGACGGGCTGGCGTGGCCACCTCCGGGCTCCGTCTGTCCCAGTCACACTCACTGGAGCTGCTTCTACTCTCCTTGCTTGGTGCTGGGACTGTGCCCGATGGCACCCGTGTCCTGCCAAGGGTCCTGCCCCGCGTCACCCCGTCCATCGCCCCGGGCTGCAGCTGAGCTGGACAAACACGGAGGGTGAGACCGCAGAGTCTCCAGCCGTCGGCATGGGACAAGGGACGAGGCCCGCGGAGGAGCTCGTGCGAGGGCAGAAGGCGCTGGGGGCAGCACAGCTGGATGCGTTAGGAGACAGACAGGCGTTTCTGTAAAGCTCCTCTGATGCCAGCGGTGTTAAAAGGTTTCGAAATGCATCTTTGGAAGGAACCGAAGGCAGACGCTGCAGATGAGAGTGGGTCATCATTCGTACTGTTGTTCTTCGAGGCCTTTCACTCTCACGCCCCCAGAAGATGCCCTGAGCCATGTGGCTGAGGGGAGGGGGCAGCCGGGCAGGGGCCGGAGCCCGGGTACCGGGTGGGATGCTGCCAGCGAGGGCTACACACGCTGCGCTGCAGCTGCGAGGATGCAAGTGCAGCCTAAGCGGAGTGAGGAGTCTGCCCGGGACACGTAAAGAGCCGAGCCCAGAGGAACAGAGTGGGCTCCGTCCCTTCTCCCGTCTCCGAAGGAGAAGTTAAACGAAGCCGGTCTCCACGTCTCCTGCTGGCACAGGACCAGGGAGCCAGCGGCAGCCACGGGCCACAGGAGCAGGACGCGAGCAAACGGGTTTCTGGTTCCCGGCTGTTAGTTCCTGTAGGCTTTGCGTGTCGGAGCCCGGCCGAGGTCGCGCTGACCTGGGCACACTCCACAGTGGGGGCAGCCACGGGGAGCGCAGGGCTGGGGACGGTCCCTGGGGAGAGGTGCCGCCGGAGCGCAACTCCTCCGGCCTCACGTGGAGCTCGGAGGCTGACCCAGCTCTGCTGCCCACCAGCAAGGGCCGGTAACTCCTACCCCCAGCGTCCCAAGCTGGGAGGGCACCATTTAAGGTACCAGAAGTGGAGGTTCTTTCTGAGCCTTTCCCTTTCTGTCCTCGCTCCTGGCTTGCAAAGCTGGGCCGAGAGCGGTCCCGGAGGTGCCACTGGGACCAGGCACCCATCCTGGCATCGGTCTCTTCCAGCGCCTTCTGAGCAACTTCAGCCTCTCCAGCTCCGGGGGTGCTGGCCCAGAGGCAGGCAGCTAGGGGCTGTGTTGTGGGAAGCCAGGACAGACAGACGGAGGGTCTAAGGTAGAAAATCTTGCTCTTCCCAGAGGTCTCTGAGAAGCAGCTGATGAGTTCATCAAGAACAAGGAGCTTTTGCAAAAGGCGAGAAACTGCCTCTCGGCAGTCAGGGAGCGGTGACCAACCCCACACTGGGACAAAGGAATTGCTTTCAAACCAGCTGGGTTTATTTTTAGGGTGTGAAATGGTTGCATGATGCAATTGTGTAAAAGAATAGAATGACCAGAAACAGTGCTAAATACCAAACTTGCCTGCACACCCTTGCTTTTAACCATTGGGAGGCTGAAACGGCAATCGAAGTGATGTTACTTTGCAGACTATCTGCCTCCCAAAATCCGAAGGTGGGATGGATGGTGTCTGTAAGTGCTCTGACAAGAAGAGGATTCATCGAGTGACACTGGGTGGTTGTTGAGCTCCTGGTTAGAACTGTACTACGGGTACGCTGGAGCTGTGCTGCGGAAAAACGCAGAGAACCTGCTGTAATTTGAGGATTTCTTGTAGCCCTCACACAAGAAGTGTTTCACTGCTTCCAGCTTCCTGACATAATTGCACTGCCCTCTTCCAGCAAGGTGCATTCCATGTTTGTTTTAAGGAAAACTTGCTTTCTTAGTGATACAAATCCCTCACAAGCCTTCACACTTTCAATACATTGTCTGCAAACCATGTAGACATACTTTTTTTTATTTGTGCCTGTGACAGCAATAAAGCAAGACAGGCAGTACTGGGACGTGGAACTCGCTGCCCGTTGCATCACGCTTAAGGAAACCCATTTTCCAGCATCCATCTATCTGCTCCACACTGCACAGGACTGGGATGCTGCCTAATAACTTTGTACGTCTTGACAGTAGAAACTTCCATTAAGAAAATCCTCGATGCCCACGTCAGCGCCCGATGCCTCCTGGCTATGCAGGCTTCTGTCCGCAGGACCGCATTCACCCCCTACCTCTGCACAGTCCGTCCCAGTAGGCTTTTATCTGGGGTCTGGTGGGGAAAAGCGGAGTTGAACACAGCGCACAGGAGCATGGTCTTTGGCACTTGAAAGCCCTGATGTTAGTGCTGGTCATCTCAGGTTTACATCACAATTTGGTCCTTTTGTTTAGCACCCGCAGAGATCCCAAACGGATGCTGTGCCCTGCACAGTTTCAGTGATTACATGTAACAGCTTGTGCACTTTACTCACTGTCTTGGTCTTCTCTTCCTGAATAGCCCTCTTAAATTTTTGGGCGTTGCTATAGTTCTGCAAATACCAAAGAATAATTTGCCTTGCCCTTGGAGTGGCCAAAAGAGCTCTGATATCTCTGTGACAACTAAGCTTTTGGCAGCAGGAATAACAGCACTAGAAATTAAAAATAAAAGCAGATTATACAAGAAAGGGATTTAAGGGAGCTCAGCCTCCTCAAGAGGAGCACTGGTGTCTCACAGTCTATTTAAAAGATCTTTCACTAAGCCACATGCCAGAGAAAGAGAATTAGCAATAACCCATATGACTGCTCACCATTTGCTGATATAATCCAATGCTATAAGGATATTGCCTGGACCAAGGCAGCCAAATAGGATTTTAATTCATTGACATCACCAAACCAGTAATTGCTTGCTGTTTATAACTGCCAGACTTCCTAGTGCAGGCAAGACTAGAAGTGATAGTTATGAAGCAACCAGAGAGTTTCTGGGACTGGCTACAGCTGACCAAGCAAAACCCCTTCTGAGCTAGTTACCTGTAGCAGGGAAGGTGGGCAAGAGAACTGGGACGTCAGCGTGAACCTCCGTTTGGAAAAGTGTATCTGGAGGAGAACGCGGATGCTCACCTACCAGGGCATTTATTGTGCACTAGCTTTAAGGATCAGTCTCACCTTTTCTATAAAGAAATGCCAACAGACTATGCTGCAAGGAAAATTCTTTTATTTTGTCTGATAAACAGCAGGGTGGGTGTCAAGCAGACAGTAAGTTCCTTACAGAGTTATCCTTCATTCAAGTTTTTGGGGGAGGTTTTATTAGGACACTATCAGTTTCTATAATTTTTAACCTCTGTCAAAGAAGGATGTAGCTTTGGTACAGGACTTATCAGGGATCAGTGTTTAGGTTATTACTAAAGCAAACAGAAAAATCTCCACCCATAATTTCCACAGGTTCAATATTTACAATAGATTAACACAGTCAGCTGCCATCTGCAGAACGCTTTTTTTCACTCCAGTGAAAATGAGTTCAAATTCCTCCCCAAATCCTCTAATGATCAACACTTTCAGTATTTTTGTACCAGTTATCTTCTTAACTCTAAATACAAGGTTTCTTAAACAGACGTATATATAGATTTTTTATTATGTATATTTTTATTACATATAGATCTTTATTATACATATAGATGAAGATTTTTAATATATATATACACACATGTGTATGTATATTAAAAAAATCTGTGAAGAGCTATAAAGCAGACCCTGGTTAAGTAATCAGTTAAAAAAAATTGGTAAACAATTAGAAACAGGTTTCATGTTAAATTTAATTTGGGGATTTTTCTGAGTTTGCCTCAGATCTACATCTTTATATTCATAAAGGGAGGATGTCTTTTCTTCTTTTTGCTGCCTTGTAACAAGG
The DNA here is from genome assembly GCA_035590195.1 of Aviceda cuculoides. Classification (NCBI taxonomy): domain Eukaryota; kingdom Metazoa; phylum Chordata; class Aves; order Accipitriformes; family Accipitridae; genus Aviceda; species Aviceda cuculoides. The sequence goes on from JAVJGG010000054.1 coordinate 43,600,162, forward strand.
TATCAGAAAACAACCTCTAACAAAAGTCTATCTAGGATTACAGAAAGCTTGCAGCTCAGTCCACCCGTAGCTTGGATAGGGGTTGTCCAGCGGGAACAAAAGGAAAGACCCTTGTCACTGAGTTAATGGACAGATTAAAAATGTACCTGTTCACAGGATAAAGTCTGAGATTAAAATGTCCCAAAATAACAAAGAAAGCTAACGATATGCTTTTATAACGTAAGTCAGTGACTGATTCCAGTTCCACATCCGGACACTTGCAAAAAAGAGAGTCTAACAGGGGAAACGTTTAGAATAAATGAAAGGAATGAACTGGAATTGTAAAACGAAAATAGTGAGTTTGTCTGATACGCACCAGGTAGTTATAATCCACAGTTTCTAAGAAGGCAAAGGAGGGGGCCGCTCAGCTGCAAGCCTCTTCATCTCGGCGAGGTTAGCACGCTCTGAAAGAATCCAAGCTCTTACCTAGCCCAGTTTCTTGATGGAAAACTGAAGCACCATGGCTTTGACTCTGGAATTTGTGTTTGAGAACAGCAACTTTCCCTGAGGCACAGCTGATATTTTTATTAGTCTTAATCAGATCTCTCTCTTCATTCCTCCTCATTCTTTCGAGTTTCCATTGAGCTTGGTAGCTGCTTGCCTTTATAATTTGATCTATTTCTCTCAGTTATAATACTCGCCCCATGATTAATTCAAGCCTTGAGTGATAAGATCTAACTCTAAGCTATTCGACTTGAAAATGAGAGCAAAGGCTGTCACGTTTCACTTGTGTAACCTTAACCATTCCTTTCACTCTCATGCCAAGCAGACATTTTCAGTGACTGACTCTAGACTACCTTTGTTTTCCTATCAGCCCATATATCAAAAGAAGCCTCTCATCCCTCAGCTACTGTTTGATTTTTAAATAGCCAGCCAGTTCTGAAATAAATCCCCACATCCAGAGTCTCTTGGGTTTCTACATTAGAAAGCTTCTGCATCTTCTAACTCCATGGAGAATACCGCACCACTTGTTGCAGCTGCACACAGCCACAGAGCTGCTTTTCAATCTGTGACACCATTTTCCCTGGAAATGTTATTAGAACAGCCATTTTTAGGGGTTTTTAACAATTTCCAGCTTTTCAGCTGGCTTCACTGAAAACTGGGGTAAATCTAAGCTCAGGACAGTGAAGAACAGAAAGAACATCATGCCCTTAGGGTCACGCTAATCACTCTCCTTACTCTGAACTGGAAGAAAACCCAGTGGATCCCAGATTCTCACTTACATCTTTGGTTGACATACTCTTGCCTAGATCTGCTTTTAAAAAGGTTCTTTGATTTCTGAAATAACGCTAAGCATTGCTTCCTTTCATTGCCCTATAACCGAAGAGCAGTGGCAGCAAGACCCAAACTCGGTAGGTAAGCCTGGAGGACAGGCTCTCCTGCCCCCTTGGTCCGAGTCAAGATGGGTGGAAACGTTTGGCGTTAATACAAGGAGAAACTCAGTCATCAGGTCCCTCGTCTCCACTTCGTCATGAACAAGCAGCTCCAAAGCTGAGCCCTGGGGCTGACAGCGGGGAGGACTGCAGAGCCCTCCCGGGCACTTGGGGGTGATGTGGACAGCCTTGGCTTCCCAAGCAAAGGGTTTTCGGATGTCTGCAAAGACAGTACGGACACCACAGGCTGTGTCTCAGGTTCACCCTCCACTTGAGGGAACTCCTGGGAGCAGTTGGCTGAGGTATAATATCAACATAGGTATTCTCATGAAAGAAATCTCCAGCACCTCTCCATGGTGCACGCCTTTTGCCCATTACCAGATGCTTTCGGGCAAGAGTTCAGGCTCACAAGAACAAGCAAATGAAAGGAAGTTTTCCTCTGTAACCATTCAAATGAGAGAGGAAATGCATACACCACCGTAACGTTACGTCGGTTTCGTCAGCCCCAGCAACGCAAGAAAATGCAGCGTATTCCCACAGAAAACTCCGGCAGACCACCAGGTTAGACCTGCCGAGGTCACCTTCGCTGCACGCAATGCCAGGCGATGGGCTGGAAGCAGGGGCTACCACCGTCCTCCTCTTCATCCTGCTCCCACATCCGTGCCGACTTCGCCGCCGTCCCTGGTTGCAGTGCGGCTTGGCAGCCGGTCGCTCCGGCAGTGACAAAGTCCTTGGCAACACCTTTTGTTCCCGCTGGACTTGGGGGGCCGAGCAGGCGCAGGACCACCTCCGGACCCGGCAGCTAATCCTCTCCTAGGAGATGACTGTCACAAATACAAGCAGCAGCAAATCCTATAAACGTTCACTCCCGGCTGCTTTGCTCCTGGCAACTGGGGATCCGTTCGCCATTCCCGACCAGCTAACGCTGGGCAGCCGGAGCAAGAGAGACCTTCGGAGGTGCCTGCACTTTTTTGGGGATGTTGGCAAAGGGCTGCCAGGAGCGGAGAGCCCCTGTGAGGCAGAGAAATGTCAGAGTCACGTCTCATCCTCGGAGGCAGAGTCGGACCCTTAGAAATACAGGGTTTGCTTATTCCCCACCTTCCTTCCTGGCACAGAACAGCGCCTTTTTTTCCTGCAGAAAAGAGGAGGAATCTCCGAAGGACTCTGCAGGGAGGAGAGGGCCAGGGGATGGCAGGGAGGGTGTGAGGACCCAAACCACACACCCAGCACAAGTGTTTGGCACCGGCTTGGGAGGAGAAGCCCGGGCTGGGAGGGAGATTTTAATGCATTTTTGCCACCAGAAGGCAGTGGGGAGCTGCAGATGTGAACCGTGGGTGCTTAGAAGGACCTTCCCCTGGGAGAAAGGGCAGAAGGAGCCTCTCCCTGTGCTGTGCTTGGTTATAGTCCTCCCGTCCAGCCCCCTTTGCTGTCCTTAGGCAAGCACAGGAGACTGCAGCTTACAGAGAATCTCGTTATCTTTTTCTCTGGAAAATAAATGTGCATCAGTTTGTTTTTTTTTTTTTTCCCCTGAGTAATAGCTATACGAGACAGGAAAATAAAACCATCAGAATGGGAAGGTGGGGAGGGTCTCCAGGGGCCGGGATGCGGAGGCAGCCACAGGGCAGCAAACGCCTCTGCGGTGTTTTAGCTGGGAGCATCGCGGCCCCCCCGGCGCAGCAAGCGCTCTCCTGCCTGCAACGGGAGGGATCCCGGCCTGGGATGAACATGCTGGAAATCTTCCGGCCGCTCCTTAGGGCAGAATATCTCTGCGGCCGCGCAGGTCACCTTCCCACCAGGCACGCTCAGGTGTGGGAACAGCCCCAGTAGCGGAAGGGAACACAGACACCGCTGCGGTTCAGGGGTTTGACATCTGTCCTGGAGGGAACGCCGCTGGCCGGGCCAAGGGGGGGTGCAAGGGCCGGAGCTGCTGGGGAGTGGGGCTGCTGTGGGGGCTTTGGTGGGTTGGTGAGCTCAGGAGCTGGTGTCAGGAAAGAGTTCTTAAGTCATTTCCATTTATAGGGATATATTTTCTGCTGATTAATGATAAATTTATGTTCTAACTGAGAAATGGGCATCATTCCTTGTCCTGGTTTCGGCTGGGATAGAGCTAACTTTCTTTTTAGTAGCTGGTAAAGTGTTACGTTTTGGATTCAGTAGGAGAAGAATGTTGATAACACACCGATGGTTTCTGTTGTTGCTCAGCAGTGTTTACACTAAGTCAAGGATTTTTCAACTTCTGATGCCCAGCCAGCAAGAAGGCTGGAGGGGCACAAGGAGTTGGGAGGGGACACAGCCAGGACAGCTGACCCAAACTGGCCAACGGGGTATTCCAGACCATGGGATGTCATGCCCAGTATATAAAGCTGGGGGAAGGAGAAGGAAGGGGGGACATTCAGAGTGATGGTGTTTGTCTTCCCAAGTCACCATTACAGGTGATGGAGCCCGGCTGTCCTGGCGATGGCTGAACACCCGCCTGCCCATGGGAAGAGGGGGATGAATTCCTGGTTTTGCTTTGCTCACGTGTGCAGCTTTTGCTTTATCTATTACGGTGTCTTTATCTCAACCCACCAGTTTTCTTACTTTTACTCTCCCAATTCTCTCCCCCATCCCGCCGGTAGGGAGTGAGCAAGCGACTGCGTGGGGCTGAGTTGCCGGCTGGGGTTAAACCGCGACATCTGTTCATGATGATCTCCCATGTTTGCAACTCCACAGCTTGCCAAGTCAATATATCCCTGTGTATCACAGCCCTGACAGTCCTTTTGCTCCTAATATTTAACCTGAATTTTCCTTGCTATAAATTAAACACACTACTCTTGTCCTACCTTTCAAGGAGACGGAAAAGAGAGAATTTTTTTCTTTGCTGAATTAGCGTCGGAGAGGGGGTTCTGTGATGGCTGTGGTCTATAAACAACACTGGACTATGAGTAAGTACTGTAAATATCTAAAAGGTGACTTCAGACAGACAAGAGCCCAGGGTAATTCTCTCTTTCTTTCTGCCTCTTTAAGGAATACTTTTATTGACATCTTTGGCATTTAGATGTCAAAATTGCCGTCATAAGATGTGTCTCTTAGTCAGCATGAAAAAGCACTGTGTGTGATTCTCATCTGTCTGCTCTCTTGGTTTTTACGCCATTACTACAATCCTCAATTTATTTCTCTATCTGAGTTTAATTTTTTTCCCCTTCATCATAAGCCAAATCTCTTCTTCCCTCCTGCTGCTAGTTCCCAAAGAGCTGTGAGATCTCAGAGTGTCTGCAACTCTTTCTATGTGAATACAGAATAAAAAGCCTATTTATGCATTCATCCCTAATGCTTAGCTTTTCCTTTTTTTTTTTTGAAATTAAAATTTTGTTTGCTTACAGTCTCTGTAAAAGCAAGTAGAGTTGAAAATGTTCACAGAATTAATTTTCCAGTTTTATTCCAATTCTTCTGTTTATGTGGGGTTTTGTTTGTTTGTTTGTTTGTTTGTTTTCTTCATTTACCTTTCTAAGTCCTCATCTACAGTACTGCACAGAATTTGTTGTGGCACAACAAATTCCTCCATGTAACTCAAGTCACAGGAGCTCCATAACGCAAGGTGTTACATGTGGGGTTGAGTTAGAAACAGAATTGTCTGCCTTCCTTACCCTGAAACTTGCTGGTATGCACTAAAACCTGTCTCGCTTCTTCCTCTCATTACCAGGTTAATGAAATCGAATGAGAAAACTGCAGAAACAGGCCAGAGAGAAAAAACAATTATTGAGTCTTTTGGTCATGACCTCGCAAAAACACTATGTGTCCTCATCTCTGGAAAAAATGAAGGTTCAGCAAGAGGAAATTGTTACAAATGTAGGGTCATGGTGGAGAAACAAGTTTTATCACTTGACTTTCGGGGTTTAGGATGACATGGTCATGACATCTCACACTGGTACATGTATCAATCATTCCTCCACAGCACAGAAGCAGCTGCAGGTTCCTCAGGGCAAGGGAGGTGCAGCCATGTATCACAGGATAGAAATGACATTTCACCCCATCTTTAGGAATGATTTCACTAAGAAGCTTCTCTAAACAGCACAATACCAATTTAGCAGCAAACCACTAAGATGCTTGGCAGCACAATACATACTGAAACTCCCCTGCAAGGTTTTGAAAGACTGCTGGATTTTTCCCCGCTTCCTTTTCCAACAGGAAAAACCTGTACATTTTTGACTGTGCAAGTAGTTCCAGTGCAGCTGAAACTTTACCTGTACCAAAGCACACGATACTGCCAACGAATCTTTATGACTGTATCATAAACCAATTGTTCTCTGTGGCTGTGAGAAAGTTGAGAAGACTGTACTTGAGATACAAAAACTTTTGGTGTAGTATTGATAGCTCGCTCTCCTTTACCTGTAGTCACAGTGAATCAGTCATATCATGTTAAACTACACCCAGATAGCAAGATTATATTTACTACATCCCTGCTTAGACAGGTACTCCTTTTTCAAGGGAGGCGTTACATTACTCATCACAAAGGAGACAGCACTTGTCAACAAAGATCGCATAACTGAATCAGAAATATTAATTTATATATTCTTAGTTAAAATGGGTGGGGACTGCAGTAAATCATCTGTGCTGACAGATATCTTCTGCTCCCTGTAGCAGCTGAATTAACAGATTCATTCATACTGTAATAGGAAGATCTACCTAAAGACGAAGCTAGGGTTAGGGTTAAAAGAGAGTACAAGCTTCTGTTTTCAGTCCCAGTCATGCTATTAACTGTAAAATCAAGCTGTGTTTTCATCTAGATGTTGGTCTGAGCTCCTCTCTGCTTACATAACCAGGACCATATGAAACACAGCAGTTTCTTCATAAGAAGAAGATTACAGAGAAGAATAATGACAATTCCAGGAAAGCAATGCCCGTCCTGTGCTGAAAGCTTCATCAGGCAGGGACCACAGTACTCACCCATGACTCCAATAGTACAATGAATATTGACCGTGCAAATGAATTTTGATCATAAAAATAGCGATAATATTTAGATTCTGTCATGATTTAGCTGCAACACAGTGAGGAAACGTGACTATCAGTAAAAAACAAAGAGCTATATTACACAGATGCTACTGCTTGATAAAATAGACCTTTGTGATGATGCGAAGATCAATACACAATCTCCAAGAGTTTAATACAGAGCTGGGTATTTATGCAAAACACTAAGGGTCAACATCGTCTAGTCCAGTGTCAGGCGTTGGTTGTGTAAACAGCTATATAAAAAAAGGTAGGAGCAGCAAAACAGAGTAGCTGTCAGTCAGTCCTGCCCAATGCTAGCCGTACGTCGGTCACTCATTCACCTCCTCCCAGGGCAGGAGGATGGGTTGCGGAGAAGGCAATCGGTGCAACACTGAGCAACCCAACACTGCTTAGTTTCTCTTTGCCTGGGTCGCTGGCCTTAGAGATGGAGCAAAGGGGTTGTAAGAAGTGATACTTTTGATTTCCACAGCTCTGCCAGCCACCATAATTAGTAAGATCCTTGAGAGCTCATTAGCTGTAGATGCAAGTTATCTTATGCTCTTAGGAGGAAAGAGAGAAAGAGAGCTTTGCCTTGTCCCAGTGGGGAAATATGGCCAGACATTAATGGAGAGAAGTGGACCGCTAAATGGACAGCCTTTCCCAGAAGTCTTTTTTCTTCCTTCAACCAAGAGTAGCATCTTTTTTTTTTTTCCTCCTTTGGCGTTGCTGTGAAGCAGTGAACAAATTCTAGGTAGTTTGGGTCCTTTTTTAGTCATTGGGCTTCTATCTAGTGAGGAGATGTTTCCTTGAAAATTACGCACCAGGGGAGCAGAGTGAGAATTTTTGTGAGGGGACGTATAACACATTGTATGGTTTGCAGAAGGAAAGGTGAACTATTGGAGGAGAATGTGAAAGTCCAGATGAATTGGAGCAGCTTAAATTGCAGATCAGTATTTCTCGACTTATGATCCAACAATTGTGAAGAAGGCAAAAATGCAAAATGCTTCACTCTTGCTTTAATATAATTGCTAACACGCGAAAAAAATAAGCAAAATATGAAAAGAAGTAAAATTGAAGAATATATGTAAAATAATACTTAATATATGACTGCAGAATACAGTTGACTTGTTCTTACAGCTCTTTTAAGAGATGTGGATCTAAAGAGCCTCCCAATATGCCTTAGGTTGTCTAGGTAAGTGATCTGATTTTTTAATTATTTTTTCTTTAGTAGACAAGAACAGATATTCCTGACAGATTTCTGAGATCTGTCTCTCTCTAGCTAGAACTGAAGTTTAAGCACAGATTTTATTGTTTTGTTCAGCAATGTCCTCTTTTGACTTTGAATGGTGCCAAGAAACAATAAGAAAGACAAAAGCAAGATAATTAACCACGCTTACTGAAATCTAACACTAAAGAAAAGAACAGAAATAAAGACTGTAAAGTGAATAATGAGTCTTATCTACCTCACTAATGCTGTATTTCTTCTGTGGACAAAATCAGAAATTATTTAACTAAGTTTGTTCTAAATTGAAACATAGACTCAAAATTTCTAAAAAACCCCAAACAAACAAAAACTAAAAATTGCTTTAGAAAAGTTAAATAAATTCAGGGTTTTGTTATTTTCAGGAAAAGAAACAGATGCAGGCTGCCTGATGCATGGTGACTCTATAACTAGCTTATATAGAGGCCTCTGGAGTTAGAGACTTTCCCTGCATAATGGAAATAACCTAGAAATCAGTCAGGCCTGCATTTGAATAATTCCCTTGCATAATAGTTCAGAAACCAATGACAACTTGAAATACTAGTATACCTGGAATGACCTTTGAAAATTCATTCCTTACAAGTTAAACAGATGGGCATAGAAAACTTGCTATTTTGGAAAACATTAGTTTAAATCAATGCTTCAATAAAGCATTGCTTTCATAGGAAATCCTCATTTTTCCAATGAATATGCACAGCATAACGTTCCAGATAAGCTCTCTGGCTCTAACAGAAACTGCTCTGTTTTCTCTCATGTTTTCAAATTCCAAAATAAGATTCAGAAAAGAGAAAAACTACCTAAAGTATGATGAAAGCTATTTAATAGTTCGCTAAGAGAACAGATATCTGTATTTAGGAGAGAAGATACCAGCTGTGTTGGTTTAAAAATTAGGATGATATGCTGCTTGGCACAAGTCTCATGATAACAGATACAAAAGGTCTTCCATGAAAATGGAGATGGCATTTCTGGGCTAGTTCTATGTTTGTACAAGGTACCTACAGGCATATTCATGTATGACACTTTCTTGAGGTGAAGCCTTAGCAGATATGTCATTTGCCCAATTTAGAACTAAACATCTGTAGAAAAGCTCTGCATAGAATCGAAATTTCCAGTGTATTGCTTCAACCCCAAGACTGTGCTTTGCTTCTCTGCCTTCTCAAACACCCTCTATCATCTGTTGTGCAAAAGGTGGAGGGAGGCCTTATTAATCAAGCACAAAGTACATTAAAGAAAACTGTCTAAGCACCTAAATAACTTGTTTATACAAATGATCTGCTCCACTGTAAGTGATGAGGTCAAGAGTCCCATTTGTTGTGGTGTGCCTTTTTATTGATGCGGTAGGATGCATTGGCAACTGTAATTTTGTCACGGTCTGCTTTCCATTCCTCCAAAGGATAATCATTCTTGGGCTGTCAGACGCATCGAATATCCCAGTGCATGTTGCATGTTTAATAGAGCACTACCCTGGTCGTTAATCATGCATGGAGTTAAATTTCCTCTGTCAATACAGTAATTCTGCAAGGACAAGAATGTGTTATCAATTTTTATTGAAAAAATGACAACGAAAATGTGGGTCAGTGTGAGGTTGCTTTAAAGTAGTTTCTTGAAATTAAAATTATACTGACTAGATAAATTTCATAATATGACTTAACTTTAAAATACTTTCCATATCCTGTTATATACCAAGTCTCAAGGATTTACTTTTTTTTTTTTTTTTTCAGAAGTGCATCACTTTCTCCGAGTGTAATATCACTTCAGGCAGAAAAAGGATGATTTTAAACATTATCCCATGACAAGATCATTGGCTATGGCAATAAAAAAAAGTTTCCAGGGTCTTGCAGGTTTTGGAAAACACTTTGCAAAACCAACTATTCTGACAAGGACACTTACAAATCCCCCAAACTTTCAATAGTCATTCAGATTGTCAAACAGATGCAAAGACTAAAATACAGTAATATGAAATATGTCAGGCATTTCAACTTTAATTCCTGTATTCATTTGGTGTAAAAGTCAAAAAGGTTATGAAAAACCAAATCAGGTTCAATAACATCAAAATTCAATTTACAGAATTGAGTATGATCAGCATTAACACAAAAAGATTTCTGAGGGAAGAGACCTCTTTGATCTAACAGACAAAAGTATAATGAGATGCTATGGCTGGAAGCTGAAAGTAGACATATCCAGAACAGAAATAAGGAAAACATTTTTAGAGATGAATGTAATTAACCACTGGAACATTATACTTAGGAGCACAGTGGATATTTCATCACCTGACGTTTTGGAATCAGTCATTTTCTAAAAGAAACGTGTTAGGTACACCTACAAGTTGGTACGAGCTTGACAGAGGGATCACCCTTGTGGGGACAAAAAAAAATAGGCAGATGTGGAATATCTGTTAGAGGTCTGCTCATAGATACAGTATCCTCTTATTAATCAAATGCTTTTTTTTTTATTTTCCCCTTGTATATTCTGCTTATTATAGTGATAAGAACAACTGTGGTGGTTTTTTTTTTCCTTACTCCCTATAATAAATAAAGCAACAGAAGAAGGGTTAATTCTATGGAAGATCGGTAGTTAAATTAAGGAGCTGTGGTAAGGGTTACAGTTGTCCGGAGGAGCACTGTGCTGTGACACCCAAAATAGCAACGGACACTTAGTACTGGTGATGATGATACACAGACCTTAGAGGATGTATTTTTTTGTTTCCAGGAGAGAGTAACTAGCTTGTAGGATAGGTTTGGAAGGTAGGGACGTTAGTAACTATGATAAACACCATCTGCAGTAATTAAAATTAAGGAACGTGGATATCATTTCAGCAGACTCACTTTGAAAAATTGGATTTTTTTCTCAAAGAATGGTTAACTGGTGAAATTCTGTTCCTCTAAAGACTCTCTGTTCATCTTCCTGTGGAACACCGAATAATCTCAGCAAGCAACATTTTCATTTGCAGTGTGTGAAGTTGTGCACAGAAGAAAATTCATGTGTAACAAATAAAATATTTATTTTTGTGTTTATTCTTTCTTACATTCTCTGTACTTTTGTGCTGAGATACTGGCTAACGCTAAAGAAATCCCACAGTTTCCATCAAAAAAAGGACATTTTAACCCTACCTGTAGTAGATTTCCCCACATACAAGACCATATGCATTTTCATCAGGGTAAGAAAACATTAAAAATTGCTGAATTCAGCTTGAATATCACAAAAGACAAACAATACATTGTGCTTTATTTAGTTACATATCTGGTAAGAGCTTCATGTGTCACAGAAAAAAGAAGTTTTCAATATTCCCTAAGCATAAGACAAGAAACAGATTAGGACCAAATGTGAAACTGCTTATTTTGGGAAGGATTTTTTGTTTTACTTTGTTTCTTAGTTGTCCCTGTAAACTGTTATTGAACCAGAAGAAGTACATGAGAGGGCCACAGGCTTGAACTATTTTCTGTTTACATATTTCAGTTTATGTTTTCTTGAGTGGGAAAAAACCTGAGTCTGACAATCCCAGGGCTGAGCAGGATTAGATTGATGACACTACCCTTTGTGCTAGCAAGTGACCTTAATTCACATATTCTATTTATTTTAATAAATTGTATTATTTACTGCACTGACTCGGTATAGTATTTTTTCAATATTTATGAAAGAAGCCTTTACATACATACCACTGATGTTTATCCTTGGAGTGCTGCCAGAGAATGAGCAGTGTGTGGCTTGAACAATGAGTTTGGGTTATGCAGTATTTATTGCTTTTCTATTTTATCTCTTTCATACAATAGACAGAAGCTTTCATGTGTTATAAAGTACAATACTGTTTTCTCCGCATGATAGTATTACTGCCTTACTAGATTTTTTTCCTAGGCCACCCTGTCATTTCTGGTTTTGAATCTTCCTTTGTGCATCTACACATCTTTTTTTTTGTTAATAGAACACAAATATTTTACTATTTTCCTGACGTCCCATGTTCTACTAATATTTTAAGAATGTCACGCTCCATTTAAGTGTCAGGATGAAGACATCTAGTGTAATCTTTTCTTCCTGTAAGTGCTTCTGACTTCTTTTTTGTCTGTATAATTCTGTCTTGCAAGGAGCCTTTTGCAAACTAATGTTCTTAAGAACACTGTAGATGAAACCAGCTCACCTACAGCATTATAAAGAACTGACACTGGCAGTGGGTGAATAGCTGGGGAAGCGAGATATTAGAAAGAAAAAGAAGTAACCCAACTACAGTGAAGTAGTCTAAAAGCTCATAGCTGAAATGTAGGATAATGAATTAAAAAGAGTAATATGTATTTCTTCTAAAAGTGAGCTAAATTCTCATAAGAGATACCAGATGGACAATTCTGAAGAAGTCGTCTGTGAAAAGGGTGCTAAGACTGGAAAAGTGCAAGTTTTTCTCCATCACTGGGCATTCGATCTGTCGCAGGAAGGTCTCGGTAAGGGCAAAGTACGCAGCTGGTTTTCTGCGTACGTTCAGTCTTTCTCTGGGTGATTTGAACCTATCGGACACTGATCAGGAATGATCAATTAATTTCATATAAAGTCACCTTTGAGTTGTAATTGGTGATGGTTATTTGCATCCTACTGCTAAACCGCTGTCCAGGTACACAGAAAGAGGAACAAAGTGAATAACAACAATAATAACGAATGACTTTATCTAGGAGGAACATTGGGGAACAACTTCTCAGTGTGATAAAGATGTGTGGGGATTATGGTAGAAAACCGCAGTTTTAACTTTACCTATTAATTTTGTTTACCAAGCTTGTGTAAAACATTGCAAAAGAATCTATTCATGATAACACCTCAAGTTTTAACATTTCGTCTTAAAAACATAAAAATACCTGATGCAGGAAAATAAATTTCTATCTATGATATACAGGAGCATAGCAAAGCAGTGATAATAACATAAGGGTACCTATATTTTTACAGTTTGAAACCGTGGGTAATTATTTCACTAAATTTACAAAACTGTGAATATTATTATTTAACAAGGCAAAATTTGTCACTGTGAAAACTGCATGCAAAAACTATTTTACAAAATTTCCTGGAATATAACATTCAGTCTTGTCGGAATGTGTTTCTATTTTCACATGACCCATCAGGATTGGAATTGATATAAGTACTATTTGGGGAATAGTATTATTCGTACACTTCTTTTCCAAAGAAAATGGAAGAGGAGATATTAAAGGGTTGATGATAGAAATAAGCTGAATATTTGCAGGAAGACATTGAACAAAGCAGGCATTAAAGAGTGGACTTAAAAGAAATTCTGTGCAAGTTTAAAGACTGCAGACAGAAATTATCCATGAGTTCATCCCTTGATAAATAAATAAGATTCGAAACTAATGAAATAGTAGTAAAAATAATTAGATTTTCACAAGTATCTTGGGAGTGACTGTGATTTTTGGTGCCAAACTAAGATGCTCTCAGGGATGGAGAGAGACAGGTCCTTTTGTCTCCCTGGTACACTGATCTTTTTCAGTGTAATTTAAACAATCTTAATGTTGACAATCTGAGTATGCGTATTGGAAACATTTCAATCAGCGATGGGTAGGCCAATAACTTCTTACATAAGACCTAAAAAAATACTACTTTTCTTCGACCTCCTGGACCACAGCTCTGCACAATCGATTTTTCTATTGCGAAAAGCATAAAAGAGAGAAGCTGAAGAAACATATATAAAGCTAAAATCCTGCCCCTACCTGCAGGGAACAAGACTGTCTCCAACAATATATTTGCTATTGTTTTTCCTCGAACACTGACCCTGACTGATACTGATATTCAATCTATATAGTAGACGTTATCCTATTCCTTCTATCCACAGCTTTCTGCTTTTTACCCTTCTGACCCTGGGAGCAGGTGAACCGACATCCAGCATGAACTGAGATGAAAATTTTTTTTTTCTTTAAATTTTCCCTATCGCTCCCCTCAGAAAACAAAAATGATTCTTTAGACATTTTCTGATTATTACAAGCAGATAAGTAAAAAAGTCCAGATAGCTAATGAAGTCTTTTCTACATAAAAGTGATTCCATAAGGATGCAATATACAGATGTAATAAATTGTGCAGCAAAGGACCAGAACCAAAATTCATGGCTTAGACATTAGTAGGATACTTATTTTATAAAGCTTAAAGCAAATGACTTCTTTACTTTTATTTGAATTATAAAAAGAACAATAATCTTTCAGTGAGAAATGGCATAACCCTGCAGTTTGTAAATATCCATTAATGGAATTATAAGCTATTGTTCATTTTTATTTGTTCTGTCTTACTCCTTCCTTCTGTTTTGGTAGGAAAGGAATCAATTTAACAATGCAAATTAATTCTACATTTACATAAAATCATTCACCAACATGATTTTTAATCCTAGAATTAAATATATCTTACAGTTAGGAATAGCAGGAAGTAGATTTCTGTGTGTAAATAGGTACTGTATAAATTATTAACTACTTTATGAGTCAAAATAATCAAAAGCAATAAATTGACACTAAAAGGTCTACACAGGAGAAATATTTGATACATCTTATCCTTGTATAACTTCCACCACCAGGAAGTGGTTCGAGATAATTGCTCTTCATTCTACAAGTGGAGTCATTTATTGAAGCTGGAAGAACAAAGACTTCTAGAAAAAAAATATAATTTCCATCATCCCAAATAAAACAAAGTTAAGGTTTCCCCTTTGGACTTATTCACTTTTTGGTTTCTTCCTATGCATTTTGTTTTTTTTTTTGTAGGCAATAGTCTGCAGACTTTATCACAGAGGCCGCTTTCGGCCCGTTAGCCATTGGGAAGAGGAGTGGTTACAGTGCATCCCTGCATCTCATCCTGGGATGACACACTTAGCACACGGCAAGAAGTGATCTGGCCAGGCAACCGGGAGCCGAGAAACACTTCTTGGTCTCCAGCGTGGATAAGCCCAATAAGAGGAGGAACTGGGAATCAAGGTGTATATTTTAAGATTATGGGCAAATAAAGGAGAATAAGAAACTGAACAAAATATGTCTTCTCAGTGATATTTCTGAAGGGAAATAAAAAAAAAAAAATCTAGTCCACTCTACAGAGAGTGTTAGGTCAGTTCGGTGTGGAAAAAGAGGAGGAAGACTTTAAAAAATGTGTATAATTAATTGTTTTGGATTAACCTCAGTAGGTAGCTAGATTGAAATTAGTCTTATAGTTTGTGGAATTCATCATTTGAAATGTTTCTATTTAGAAACAACTCATGTTTTAGATAATCTAAAGGCAATTTAAGCTACAGGCATGGACTGTACTGAATTGGACATGCTTTAGCTTGTGGCATCCACGAACTTAATCATAAAGTTTTCTTCTGATCTGAAATCTTTGCTGCTTTGTTTTTTTTCTTTTGGTTTTGTTTGTTTGTTTTGTTTTGTTTTGTTTAGTTCCTCTAATTAAAGCAATGTAGTGGAACCATAAGCAAAAATCCGTACCATTTCACATTGTATACTGCGGTCCTACATGCCTTTACTAATATAAACACACGTGTGTAACATAAACAAATTCAAAAATATATTTATTCATATTCCTGTACCCACACTGGTGTAAATGCAGAAGAGTCAGGACTACCACTTCGCCTTCAGGAAGGACAGGAGGACATGTCCTCCCGCCATCATACATGTGCTCAATCAAAACGTATCTCATTGAAACGAGAACGACTAAAACACGTAGAACTTAGAGTGCCACTAACTTTGAACAGTTTGCCTAACAACTCAGAATGTGTTTGCCAAAAATTATTAAGAACGTTAAGAAAGTAAGACCTCAGCTTCTTCTACCCAAAGCCTATCCCATACATCGCTATGATTTATTGTCTAGAGGCATGACACTAATAGATTTTCAGCTCTCTGGTGGTACTGTGGGCTGAATCTGAAAAAAAAAAAAAAAAAAAAAAGAATATAGTCTGGGTTAATTGGAAAAGTAGGGGGGCATTGGAATATGATGCTATACTTAAGGCAGTATCTACTTTGGACAACTTTAATGTCAAGTGTAGTGACAAGGGACAAGAATGGCTAAAGCCTGGAAGTTGAGCTCTTTTTTTCTTTTTATGGCTCATATAAGAAATGCCATCAACTGTATAGGAAAGCTTACAAAGCAAGGGATTTTTAAGCAAAATTTCCGTAATCATAAATCATCATTACCTCAGCTACCATAGTGAACAGTATTACTGCCGAAGCAGCTATGCAAAAAAAGAACAAGTTGCCCTAAAGACAAGAACCAAGCCTTATAATTCCCCCGTCATATGCAGGATTATCATCTACACATAAATATCCTACAGGGAAGCACTGAGTAATCTCAGTTTGATCACGTTTTATGGATATGCACCATATGGATGAAGGGGAAATGTCTACATTGACAATAGAAACCACTGAGCAAACAAAATGTTATCTCTGGGGCCCAAAGATAGACAAATTTACATAAGAAATGAGAAATTACATAAAAGAAATTACATAAAATGCACATTTTAAGAAGAAGGTTAATTAACCATTTCAAAAGTTTATCTAAGAACATGATCAGTTCCATCAGCTAAAGTCTCCAAATCAAGATTAGAAGCCTTTTTAAGTGATATTAACAAGCTTAACCAGAAGTTTTTAGGAAATTAATATAGACATCACTGGATAAAATGTTATGAACAGAGCATTCTGGCTTTAAAGTCTATAAATATAAGAAAAAAGGCTTAGCGATAGTGGATGATTTGTCAAATGAGACTCCCAGTGGTATGGAAAATGACCCCAAAAGCTAATTGCAAGCATAAAATATTATGTAGCTCTTGCCAAATATTTGCCTAAGTGGTGTCTTTGCTTTGGAAAGAGTACATTAACATTTCCTCACTCTGCTGTCTTTTACAATTCATAAATAAGTACTCATAAGCTATAGAAATAGGGATATATTAACCAAAAATTAATCTGAATGCATATCTGAATACACTCAGACAGAATGAGTGGGCTGTAGCTTTTCATGTTTGCCTATCTCTAACGATGATTAACAATATAAGTGAATCTGAGGTTTGAAGGTTTACTGATCTAAGCATGCAAAATCATTTGAGCCTAGTTGAACCTATCCATAACCATCTGATCCATAAACTGAGTTGGAAACATGATAAACAAGCTATCCCATGAGAGCTTCAGATTTCACTTTCCTAATATATTTTTCCATGCCCTATTTAATATCATTTTCATGCTTAATATTAAAAATTTTTTTCATTTCTTTTCTTTTTGAACTTAGCACTTCTAAAGCGTATTTTTTTCTGATATATACTAACAGACTAATGTATTTGGACATGGAAACTGTATTCTTCCCCCTGGTATCATTACAGATGCGTGACATAAAGCTATATAAATGTCATCTAAGTCTCAGAGGACCATCTACTCTGGTTTCTTGGGCCTATCTTTGCTCCTGAAAGAAAGTCAAATTAAGACTGCTAGAAGTGATATGTACAAAGAAAGCAAAGAAGCTGGCAGGGTCAATAGTCTTAGCCATAAGATGTGTGTGAGCATTCGGCAACATTTTCCAATATTCATATAGCAGCACTGGGGCTTTGGGATCAAGTTCAAAGCTGCTTTTTGTATTCTTAGGGATCTATGTTCGTGTTTCAGCCTGCCTCAAACCTCGGTTATGCTATCAATTTTCTCTGCGATCCACCCCGGCATCTTCCATATTCTTAGCACAAGATGCCTCCTTGTTCAGACTTTCTGATTCCTTTGCTTCATAGGATCCTGGAAGAGCCTACCCAAGCTCTTTTCATAGCTGTAAAAGTTTCAAGTTATTAGATCACCCAGTCAGATTCCTATATAGCACAGACTACTTAATGTCATTGAATTATCTTTTGACTGACAGCAGTCACTTTTTATTCCATACACTTGTACAATTTGGAGGATTTCAGGAGGCTGAGAAGTTATCACTGTTTTTGTAGTTAGCTGCAATTATTTTCCATGTTAAGGATTTGTGCTTTGTTTTGAATTTGTATTAATCTATTTCTAAATTTCAACCATTATACCTGATTAAAGGTCCTTTAATACTTGGCATTTTCTTCAGTGAGAGTATTTCTGTGCTCTAATGAAGTCACCTTTCAATCTCCTTGTGAAAACCCAAATATTTATCACTCTATGGCATTTCCTGAGTCTTCAAAACCCTTTATTTGTGCCTCCTGTCTGTGCATTTTTCACCTTTTTAATATTCTACGAAAATCACCAGGCACTCACTAAGTACACAGTATTCCAATACTGGGCTCACAGATGCCACATGAAAGCTACTGTTAACTTTCATTTTTAACAAACTAATCCCTGCTTTGTACATCAGGAATCACAGTCACATCATTGCACAGGAAGCTTGATTTTCTTGACTGCTATAAGTCTTAAATGATTATACCTCCTTATAAATTTCCAGCACACAGTTGCCCATTCTGCATGACTGGCACTCATTGTTCCATGATCTCTAATGCTTTACTGAGCTGTGCTGACACATACTTCATTCGAGAGATCCAAAGTTACCAAGTAAAACAAACTTCTTTATGTCATTGGTGCACCCCCTTTTTATTTAATATAACACAAATCTTTGGGTCATCTCCAAATTCTGTCAGGAGTAATTTCAGATCTGTCTCCGGATGATTGATCAACATATTCCATGTGATATAGGAGTATTTGCTGTGAACATCTCCATCTCGGTGTTTCCTTTCACCTCAATCTTTTTGACTGTGAATTTAACCTAGAAGACCTTCAGGAGTTGCTCTTTACTCTGACGGGAGAATAGCACAAGGGATTAAACATTTGTTGAGCTCTGTAGACAACACCACAATGACTGATAACTTCACATTTGCATTTTTATAAAGACTGAGAAGAATTTGGTCCTTTCCACATGGCACCCATCTCACAAACCAAAACAATCAAGAGCCCTCCTGAATGAATAAAGCTGGAAGTTATGCATGAGATCAATAAACACACATAAGCACATTTTCTTCACAATTGCAGCCTTTGGGGAGAGAAAACTGCATTATCAGCAGCTGACAACAGGTGGAATCATGGCACAAGTCTGCTCCTTCTGAATTAAATTTAGTCGCATTAAAAGTTGATCTAATGATGTATCATTGCGGTCACGAGGCGAATTTCAGGCCTGATATAGTTTTTTTGTTTGTTTGTTCCATAATTTTATCATTTACACCTCAGCCATCAGAACGCACAAATAACCTACAAATATGCAAGTCACAGAGAGCATCTGGCAGCTTTGTGCTCAACCACCCTTCACAGCATGCATCATTCGCAAAATAATATAGGCCTACCTTAGGGCACTGCTGTTCGCACCAGCAGCTGCATCAATGTTTCTATAAGGAATACAGATTTTCATGGATTTTAGTTGGCTATAAAACTTGCTGACTGACTGTCATGAAGGGGTTTTTAAATTTATTTTAAAAAGAAAATAAAATTGATGGATTTTAAAGAACAAGAGCACCAGCTGTACGTAAGTATTGATACAAGTTCTTAAAGGTAGTACACAGTACAAAGCCTGAGTTACAGGGCATTTTATTGGTTTGTTTTCAAGATACAGTGACATATACGTGTTTGGTTATCAGCTGTTCTACAACCACGGAGCAATTCTAATTTGCTACAGCGGTGTGATCCTCTTGACTGCCATGGCACTGGTACGTCCGGGGTCCAACACTCAGATTAGAACACCTGAATTTACTTCTATATATGCAAGTAATTACAATACTGATTAGATCTGCCCTGGCTGTGAACTTAACAGAGCCTTAAGAGCTATTGGGTGAAGGTGTCTGCTGCACGGCTCTTTGTCCGAGCCCCGTTGGCTACCATGGTTGCACAGGGCTCACTTCATTTTCCAGAAGCATCTAGTGGCGTTTGAAACACTGCAGGACATCCTCCCTGGCCTGCAACCGCCAGGCCAGAGGACGCGGTGGTTTTCACCCGTCCTGTGTCACACCTTGCGAACTGGCGGAGATGCCGCAGATCTACTCTTGTGTCTGAAATGGCTCCAGATGGCTCATTTTCAGCAACGGACTCAAGGCTGTCACACATAGGCATCTACATTTAGATCTATCAGAATCTGCAAGCTGACTCCCACACCAAATTCTCATGTTTCTCCTAAACCAGGAGGAGTACTGAACCATACAAAGATAAAAATAACAGGAACTTTTGGCCTAATTCTGGTTGCAGCCTGATTTTGAAGTCAGGGAATGTTTTAGTGTTCACTTTTCCCCACTGAATATTTGGAACAGGGGATATTCCAGATACAGACTGCTATTCATTGCTTAATCTTAATTAAGAAGCTCCACTTCACAGTGGCTATGTGTCTGTACATTTTGTTCTGGTTGAAGTAACTAAAAAAATAGTCAGCAGTAGATAGAAAACACAATATATTTGGTTTCCTTACATAAACCATCTTCCTGGAACATTTCTGAATAATCAAGTAGTCACAGCCTGTTATTGTGACTAGTAAAAAAGCTGAAGAGAACTTTCATTTAAAAACACCAGAGTTGTGATTAGCAGTTTTATGCATGAGCCTTTTTTCTGGACGGCTGCATGGCTAGGATCTTCCCCAGAAATTCTTGATACAAATGACCTGCAAGTCATATGTGAACAGATGAGAGACAAGGTTATTTTGGAGAGTTGAAAGTAGTGTATTGCTCTTCCCTATATAAAATCACAGTTCAGCAAATCAGGCTATTGGGGTCTGCAAGAAAAATCTTTCTTTCCTTTCTCCCTATTCTCTTCTCACTTGCCTTTCTATAAAAATCCTCCAAAACTTCACTAAAGTTAATGAAATGTCACCAAAGTAAAAGGAATCAATTTCAGGCCATTTATGTTGTCTCACATTTGATCTTCTTGATGTTTTACTTGTCTTTGTCTTCCTTTCTTATTTCCCAGGAGAACAAAATAAGCAGGATCAGAGCCCAGTTCATCACTGGATTTTTACACCAGTATAAAGCCATTTATTTCAGTGCTTTATGCAGGTATGAAATTTGATTTATAATGTTTGGATGTGCATATCCACAGAGTGATAAGTTACAAAGGAAGCATGTTAGAGAAAAGTTAATGAGCTGAGATTCATGATGTTATTTTTCAACTTTAAGTTTGTTAAGGATTTGGTTTTTATGAAATGTCTGAGAGGTAAGGTATCAAATTTAAGATTCAGAATTGAAATATGGAAAGATCTTTAACTGTCAAGACAAGAGCAGATAAAGTATCAATAGTTTCTGTTCTGAATACAATCTGAAATTGAATTTCTTTCATTCCATGGCAAAGTTGATAGCAAAGCAAAATGAAACATTCCAATAATGTACATTCCATATTTCTGAGAATAAATATTATTTCTTTGATGAGCAACCTGGAAATTGGCACATTTCATGTACAGAGACATTAAAGTACTGAAGTAAACAATGATTTGCAATCAGAGAAGACTAGAACTTCACATTAAAATTACAATATTAATACAGTCCATTGCCTCTGCCCGTTCCCTACATTATTACCTACGAAGTTCCATTTTCTTTTGGTTTTGTATATGCAGTTTTTGTTCATGTTTAGATAATTTAAAATATAAGTTCAGCAATGTATTCCAGACACAACCTAGCTTTGATATTCTTCAGATGCAAAACTCCTTTGAAATATTTTTTAATAATCTGTCTTCCTAAGTATGTACAAACAACATCACATCTACTGATGGTGGCTGTACCCATAGTTACACTCAGCATTAATAGAATTGTGTTCAGAGTAAAGTCATATTTAACCTAAGAAGGACAGCGAGATTTATCTACAGCCATAACACATAGCTCTCATTAACTTATGGATACAAAACTGTCAGTTCTGGTTAATATTTTTTTAAAATTGTTTCAAAGAAAAACACAAGGCTCTGGAAAAAAAAAAAAAGTTTAGAGGATGTATTCTGAATAGGTTTTCCCTTCAGAATCCAGCATGGAGCATGGAGCTATGCAATATGAATCTTTTAAGTGCATTTGTTTGGGTAGACTTCTCGTGAAGTGCTTTACTCTGTATTTCTAAGGGAAACGAGGAAAAGCAAGGTTTATAATTCTCATCTTTTCACAAAAGCATGCTTGATTAATAGAGGACAATCATTTGCAAAAAACCCAAGGGATCTGGAGAAATTATCTGGTGGCATTTAGTATTCTGCCACTTCAAAAAGGTGAATCATTTAACAGTCTGCCATCGAAAACTGTAGAAAACTTTCTTTGACTATCTCTATTAAACTGGAGGATATGTTTTGTTAAACATTTAAAATGTATCAAGCAAATTTAGCCTTTTTCTTTTTTTTCCCTAGAGGGCAAGTTACAGTTTCCTTAATTTAATTTATTCTGGCCCCAAAGCAACTTGGCATTTAAACATGTGCGTAACTTTAAATACATGCTTAGTCTCCTTAAAGACAATAAGACTTCTCAAATGCTTGAGTACCTTACTAGACTGGGACCTATAGGCCTCGTCCAATTTCAAACTGTCTTTTCATTTATTTTAATGAGTATTAGATTGGATGCTGTATGAATTTATTTCACCATTGTCATCTTCCAGTATTTTACCCTGGGGATTGAGTGCAAATACTTGAGATTCAGCATGTGGTGCTCATCACTTTCAATTAGAAAATACGCCATGTTTCCTATCTTCCTGTTCCTTGAACGGGTGAACACAGAAGGACTTCCCACAGGACGCCTTCCTGGGCAGATTTAAATCTCACCTTCTGCAGATGCTCAGAGGAGCTTGGAGCTTCATTTGCTGTGAACGTTTGTGCCAGTAAAACTTTATTGTCTGGATGTGTGCAGAATGCGAGCACAAAAGACATGTGAGCGTTTGAAACCTCTTACCGCTAAATGTTTTTTACATCTTTCACTGAAGCTGATAAACAGACGAGAGTTGGCTACAGGAACCAGCCAGAGGATTTAATTTTGTCAGTCACATTTTTCAATGGATTATTTGAAATTTCTCTAAACACTAGAGTGCTGAGAACTGTATGAAGGCCAATATAGAATAAAATCTTTCCAGAAGATACCAGGGTTCAGTTCGGGGTGACAACAGAGATAGCAATTGGTGGCTCACACAAAGGAATTTATGAAACTAAATGACAGCTGATGAAAAACGTTTGAATATGCATTAAAGTTGGGAAAGTAGTAAGGCCATTTTCTGTTTAAACTCTCACATTGCAGAGATGAGAATTGTTAAATAGCTGCCACATTCAACTTCAGTGGTTCAATTTCAGCAGTGAGAAAAGTGTTTGTGAAGTGTTATAAGCATGCATGAGTTGTATGCTGAATGATTATATTTGAAGATAAAACTTGTGAGTAAATACATTAATGTTTTCAGGGGAAAAATCTCTCTCCAAGACAGGATTATATCAGATAGAGTTTATATTTATCCCTACGTGCGACCTTAATATATTACAAAATTCTATAGAAACACTTACAAGCCAAAATAATAAGTTCGCTTTACAGATGACCTCATAAATCGTGTGGTGAAGATGTTTGTGTCTACAAACAAAGGAAATTTCCTTCACACTTGAATAATTAGAAGCTGGAGAGCAAGGGCATAGATGAGGAGAAAAGATGAAGATCTGTTTCTTGTGGAAAAAATATCCTAAAACCTGGGTTATCAATCCAACAGGACAGATTCCCTAATACAATCACTACCTTTTAAATTAGCTCCTGTAAATTAACCAGCTCGACAAAACAGTGGCAGGATCTTATCACCATAATGCACAATAAAGTCTACATTATTAAAATTCCACTAAGGAAAACTTAGTGTGAGATAAGGCAGACGTGAATGATCAGTTAACATTAATCCTGATGACAACCATTTCCACTTTGCTATTGAAATTCCCTCCTTCCTACATTTTCATTTCCAAATACAATACAAACAACATGCTCTAATCAATCACATATACATCCACCATAATTTTTATACAGAGGCCCTGTATCTTAGATATATAAGCCACTGAAGATAATTTATCTTCCCTCATGCTTTGCAGTCTCACTAAATGAGAGGAAAGGTAGAGAGAGGCAAGGTGGTACAGAGAAGTAGAAGGTAAGATATAGAATTTTAGAGAACATAGGTAGTTTCAACACTGACTTTTGCAGTCAGAATTCATTTAATGATGAATCACAGATGTTGATAACAGTTAAACATAGTCCAGAACAAACGAGAGCTGTGTTTGTCTGGCACAGCATCACCTGAATGTGATTATATTGCTTCCAGACTAAGTCTAAATCAGAATGAGCCATCTTGATCATCTCTGCAAAGTGATTCCAAGCCCAGTTCATACGGTGTCAGCTTCCTGCTCACGGTCCTGAATTCCCCTCCACCCCTACGTGTAAGGAATAAGTTAGGATCTGAGCCATCACGGGCTCGTTGTGGGTGGTGGATGCTGGAGAAGTGGTGCCTGCATGGGGCAGTTCAGATGACTTATGATGTGACTGGTCCGCTGACTGGTTTTGAGTTTGGCGTTTGTAGGGACAGACTAGGATAGTGATGCTCCTGGTTTATAACATGTTCAGGTGGGGTAGGTCATGTAAAAACCTGTACAAGAATCCCCTGTGTTTACCCTGAATGGGCATAAAATCTTCAATTATATTTGCGTTAAGCACTTGCACACCTGGCCTACTTTTCAGAGGGCAATTATCAGTAAAAGTAGTTAGCACTTAACATCTCCAAGAGCTCAGAATGGTGATTTTACTACCCACCAAAAAAAAAAAAAAAAAAAAAGAAAGGTGCTTCATTTTTCTACCCTAAAACATGCATAGGTATGCATGTGGGTGAAAGCACCTAAGTGTCTTCTCCCACTTCACTCTTAAGCCTTCTAGTCACTCTTACTTCAACAAGTCAGCACAGTAAAATCTCCAGTTTAGGAAGAAAAACATAGATGAGAAGTACTTTATCAATATATGAATTATTCCTAAAATGTATCTATTTAAATAATTTCACTGATCTCTAAGGAGGTTGGCATAGCGGAGAACAGAAAGTGGCTCTTTTACTAAAAATGAGGACCTCTTATTCTGAAACCTCCCACACAGATCAGTATAATGATACCATTGAAAATTTTGCTTAGAATATGATTTGATAAAAATGTGAGTTTCTTCGATTTTTTTCTTTTTTTCCTGGAAAAACCAATTTGACATAGCTACTGCATGGAATAATTTTCTGAATGAAGACAGCATTTCATTCAGTATCCAACAGAAAATGCAACTGGAGATTTCAAAAGGTGAGCAGAGTATTAAATGAGAGGGAAAGAAAATACAGCCAACAGTTTTTATCACAATTCACAGTGACAATAGAAAAAGAGGTTATGGAAAATATATGTAAAATGATCTGAAAATGAAGCACATATAACAATGGCTCTGAAAGAAACATGAACTAAGAACTAGGAGGAAAAAAAGGGAGGATAAAATGCAACCGTTACGCATGCAAACAAGAACAAGGGTTCAATCAACTCATGCAAATGCAAATCAAGACATTTAACATGTTGAAGAAGAGCAATACAATGCTGCAGGAAGAATTCGTAGACAAGACACGTTCGAGGACCTGATGAATTCCACCTGAAAAGCAATTCACTTATGTTAACCTCAAAAGAAATATTTAGAATGAATCATGGCTCCATCTGACTTCTCTGCATATAGTGCAGGTATTGGTAACCATGAACTTTTAAACTTAAAGTATCAAGAGAAAAAAATCCCTGTCAAAGGTATTCTGAGTATACCTACAAGAAGAAAACTGTGTTGCTGACAAAGTATGTGCTTTTACTAGTTGCAAGCAAGCCCCAGGAGTTTAGGTTCCAGGAGTTTCAGTCTTACAGTCTAAGTTCTGTGGTGCCAGAATAAAACTAAAATCAAAAGTTTCTTACAGCTAAGAAGAAATTTGATAGGGCTGTTATATCTATATTGTAGCCAAACATTAGGAATAAGACTAGGGAACAAAATGGCTGATTAAAACAAAGCCCCGGTACCTTCGAAATACTTACCTTTCATTAATATGTTAGTTATTGATAAACAAACACAGAGCTAGAAAAGTTTCACATGTCAGAGTTCATACTCAGTTGCTTTGTGACAAAAGTTGAGATGATCACTTCTTGTATTAGAAAAAATGCCTTTAATACCAAACCAGAATTTGATGCATTTTATATATTTGAATAAACAACTGTTATTATCTCCCCATACCCTCCAAAATGAACAATGCTGTAAATCTCTTACGTGCTTCTGGGCTGACCGAGGCACCTGCAGAAGGCGGACTGAATGTGAGACTTGGGGCAAGAAAATGTTTTCAGGATTAAGAGAGGCAGTTTCCAACAGCACGTAGAATGGCCAAAAAAACCCACCTGCCCAGACCAGAAGTATCCAAATCTCCTTCAGTGAACGGGTAAGATCTCATTGACAGCCTTTGAGCTATTCAAACATTGGTCATCACGGACGGTATATATGCCTTAAATAACAAAAATCTGAATGCCACACTTGAATACATCCCTGTCTGCCAACTGACTCTATGATAAATGCAGCCAGTGGCAGATACGTCAGACCACTGACGTTTTGTTCCTGATTAGCCTCTCACTAAGCTGCCTTCTTCTGTAACACCAGGAGGCACCCAATCAGTGAGTTATAAATATTACAAGGCTTTTAATATAAAAATGATAATGCTTTTCTTAGAGGAAAAGCAGGTGCTTTTCCATTCCACGTCATTAGGTCCTTGCAAATACAAGCTTCTTGGTACTGAGTATTCTTCACACTCGGTTTGGTTTTCAGATGTCACATATTGAGACCTCTTTCTTTATGGCATGTCCTCACTCAGCAGATGACGTCTCACTAAATTATTTGCATAAGCACAGATTACAATTGCAGTGGGAAGCCCTTGTAAGACATCTGGTTTCCAACTAGATTTTTTTTTTTTCTTCCTAATTTCTATTGCTCATTAATAGCTCTATGTAGACAAGGTAAATTTCTGCCTTATTTCTCGCATATTTATGCCTCCTGTCTTCTCATTTTTATGAAGTTAGGTCATGTCTTTCAGATAAGTTTGGTAAAAAAAAAATCATTTGCAATTCTTTTAAGAAGACGAAAATTTTTCACAAGAAAATAGCAGTTTCTATGGAACTTTATTTAAGAAAAGTGTTTCAGGCTGAGATACATTTTTTTTGTCAAAATGTTCACTGCTCATATACATATATTCATGCATAGAAATATATATTATATACATGCCAATATATTTACTTCTTATCTATATACATAGATATAAATGTGTCGACATGTATTCACACAAATATATATAGAAAAAAAGAAACAAAGAAACCCAACTAATCAATAATTTGGTATTTTGCTATGAAAACTGCATTTCAAAACTTCTTCTAAATCAGATCTATTTATTCCAGGATAGAGATAAGTTCATCTTGGATGGTACATGGGTTTTTTTCTTATTTTTCATGTTAAACCATTAAAGTTCTTGTTTTCATCTCAGTTCAGGAAGAATTTTTGGTTTTGAGATATCACTAATTTTCATGGAAAAGAAAAATATTTTTTCTTTCTCTTCTGTTGAGTAACATGCCTACATGCAGTACTATGTTAATGGGCAGCATGGCAAACTTTGACCCCTTCCTCTTACATTCATACCTTTATTCTCACCTTGCTCTTTTGCATTATTATTTTCCAGTTTCAGTCAACAGTGAAGAGTGTTATTTAAGGTTCATACTATTTTGACAGTAAATTTACTTCAGTGTGTGACTGTGAAATAAAAGGGGAATAAGTCATGAAAAACAAACCAAGGAAAATGAGGATCATTTAAATAGAAATAAAACTAATAACTTTCTAAATGGAAAAAAACCCAAAACTATAATTTTGAGTTAATCTAAAATTTGGCAAAACAGAGCTGCAAAGACAACTGGAAACTATGCAAAAACATCACAGGATTTTTTCTGGGTGAGAAACTCCTGCACTGTCAGAGAGTGGACATATCTTGTTCCTATCAATGTGAATGTTCCATCTTACAGTATGAACAGATACAAAAATGTCAAGGTACTTCAGTGGGACTAAACTAATCACTGCAAGCTAAATATTCCTGTGCTTTGATTTCTTTATTAGAATCCATTAAACATCAGTTAAGCTACGTACTCAAG
Organism: Aviceda cuculoides; assembly: GCA_035590195.1. NCBI lineage: Eukaryota > Metazoa > Chordata > Aves > Accipitriformes > Accipitridae > Aviceda > Aviceda cuculoides. The sequence continues at coordinate 43,627,906 of JAVJGG010000054.1, forward strand.
GAGGTCTCCAAGTGAGTGAACCTAGCACCTTGCCATAGAAACACAGCAGAGCAGGAACGTGGCATACAAACCCAACTCTGGGGGACCTTACCCCAGCCGGCCTTCTCAATAGCATCAAAATACATTATAAATATTTAAAACTAATCCATCATCTGAGGTAATGCAAACTGAACCAGGAGAAGACATGAAGAAAGTCAAAACTGCACACAGACTACAGAATTATTTGATGGGCTTATAAATTAATGCACATGATTTGAGGAAGAGTTAGAGGTTCAGAGGTATTTGCTTTACCTGCTCCATAATCCTGGAGAATAGTGAGGCTTAAAGTAAAGACAGTCTGAAATCTTCATTTAAACAGAAATAAATACATGCAACTAAGTGCTATATTTAAGTGTTATAGAAATAATTTTAGCTTCCAGCGTCTCTTAGGGCTAGTAAAATTCATATCTGCAAAACCACTAAGAACATTCAATCAATTAAAGACAGAAATGCAATCTCTGGCAGTAACAGTTTCCTCTCCTTATTTTTCTATTTTAGAAATTAAGGATTCCTTAATGGGAAAAAAAAATCTTATCATCAACCTCTTGATGAATAGGTATCTTCTCCATCCATTTTATGCTACTTATTTCTCCCATCAAACAGATTTTGTTGAAACATGTTTTCACATTATTTTGAAATCAGCATGCAGATGTGAAATTACAAGAAAAAAAACCAAAACAAAACAAACCCCCATGCTGTTATTCTCACTGTTCTTTGATCACCTCTCCATGGGTATTTTTCTAGGGCTATGCAAAATGTCAGACTGGTGAGGAGAAAAAAAGAAAACATAAAAAGGATGCTATTGTGGCTAAGAGCATAGGAAGCAACTGAGAAATCCAGCTTCAGTTTCCCTTTTATTAAAAGCTGGCCACATTCCTGTAGGCAAGACCTTTAAATGAGACATTCTAAAAGTGTTTTATTACTAACAACTGGGGACAGACACTCAGAAGTGCTCCATAAATGGAAGGCTATAAACACTTGAAAAAAATCCAGCCCAGAGGTCTTTTGGAACTTTGATTCTTCAAGCCCCATTCTGCAGACTTCCCCCCTTGAAATCAGTGGGAGCTGAGGATACGTGGCTTATTGCAAAACCACATTCTGTCCCTTTGTTTTCCCTGTTTTTAAAATAAAGATAAGAAAATACACACCCTTCAGCACTGTGCAAGGATGATATCGTTAATGCTAGGAAAGCTTTTTAAGATTTGTAGACTGAAAGTGCCTATAACTACTCTTAATTCAGGTACATATCCAAACCCAGCTGAATTCTCTAAGCCTTCCAGCTCTCTAAATGTCTCAGGGTGTTTATTTGAAATCTCTCTGAGTCTCTTTCAAGGCCTTTGATGTGTTCCCACACAACATCCTTGTTGCTAAATTGGAGGGATAGGGGGTTGATGGATGAACTATTCAATGGATAAGGAATTGGCTGAACGGCCACATCTAAAGAGTTGCAGTCAACAGCTGCAGCAGATCAGTAACAAGTGGCTTCCCTCCGGGGTCTGTACTGGGACCAGTACTGTTCAATGGCTTTATTAATGCCATAGACAGTGGGATCGAGCGCACCCTCAGCAAGTTTGCAGATGACACCAAGCTGAGCAGTGAGGTTGACACACCTGAGGGATGGGATGCCATCCCGAGGG